>JAODAL010037544.1:0-40256 GCA_025379985.1 Phyllomedusa bahiana
TACCCTTCTTGGATGGCCCTTTTTATAAAGATCGGAATGGCAATTTTTCACACGGATATGTATAGGAACCCACACAACTAACAGCTTTTGCACTGGGAAAAGTTACCACCCATTACCCGTGGGGGAAATCCGAAGGGGGTTTCAATTCCTGAGAGTTAAGAAACTGCTCCAAAAGACGATACTTTGGAGACATTTAGGTTAAAAATTGAGGAGGATTTTTTAAATTTGAGGATATCCCTCAAGATTTTGGAATCAGCCCTTAGGCAGCACAAAAAAAAAAAAAGGGACAACATTACTACAGGGAAAACCCCCAGGAGGAAAAAATAACAACAAGCACGTGTAATCGCAACTTTCGTTTGAATAGAAACTAGAAGTGGTGAATACCCTCAAAAATTTTGGGGGAATCTAATTTTGGACCGGGATTAAAGAGGGATACCTTCCCCCACCCCTTTAAAAACCCCTATCGAAGGGGAAGATCTTTTTAAAGA
Source organism: Phyllomedusa bahiana (assembly GCA_025379985.1). Taxonomy (NCBI): domain Eukaryota; kingdom Metazoa; phylum Chordata; class Amphibia; order Anura; family Hylidae; genus Phyllomedusa; species Phyllomedusa bahiana. Next base: position 489 of record JAODAL010037544.1, read on the forward strand.
AGCTGATCCAAGTAAATAACACCAAAAACCCCCCCCGCTTGGCTTGAAAAAAACCCGAGGGGTAGTTTAAATGTGGGCAGAATGTGTACCTGCCCAAATACAACAAAAAAAAACCCTTACAAGTCCTCAAATGGGAAAAAAATTTTTTTCCGTTTTTCCCAATTGTGGGACAAAAGGAGTATTTTTACAGTGCATATGCCCTCCCACAAATTTAATTTGGGAAAAACAAAGGAATATTCAAAAGGAGGGGGGGAAAACACCGGGGGGACATACGAAAATAGAAACGCCAGTAGCTCGAATTTTTTTGGGAAATCATAAGGGAGAAGGGGAATCTCGGTTTTTTGATTTAGAGGTTGTGAGACCATCTCCAAGAGGAGGAGAAGGGATAGAAAATTTTGTGTAAAGAGGCCCAGGGGATCTACCGTTTGGAATCGTTCATCCAAAGGGCCTTAAAGAGACTTTCAATTGATGTTTTATTGAAAAAGCCCCTGACTTTGGGGTTTTTTCATTCTGCTTGTTTTGTTCAAAACTCTCCACAGAGGGCCACTAGGACTCTTTAAAGCTGACCGTTTCAGTATCAGTATTATATCATTACATTTTTATTATATTCATTGACTACTTTCAGTCTATAAAAAATTTTTGTCAGCTGAAGACAATGAATTTTTTGTCCCCCGAAATTATTTGGGCCCTGAATTAAATGCCCACTTTACACTTTAGACTCTGTCAACAACAGCCACCCTAAAAAATTTAGAGAATCATAGTTGGGGGAAATGCTCCGCTATAATAAAAAAGATCAAGGCGAATGGGGGGAGCGCGCCCCGTTTTGGGCGGCTTTACGGAAATTTGGGCCCAATCTGTGCAAAATGGTCAGTGCGCGGGTTTAACCTTTTGAAAGAGGCTGTTTCGGCCCCCGGGAAATGGCCATTTTTTGGTTTCCGGGGGCCCGCTGACAAAAAGTGACCTGTGTTGTCTTTCTTAAATTTAAGAGCGGTGTAGTATGTATGGCCCCGGGAAAACGGGGCCCGGGGATTCTAAACCCCAAGGGGGCGCATTTGCCAGGTATTTTCTTCCTAACATGCGCAGAAGGGGTTCCAAGACCCCGGGCCCGCGCCGAAAATAAATATAGGACCTGAACATGCGAAAGTGTCTTTCCCCCAACCGATTTAAAACCCGGAAAAATGTCTTTTTTACCCTTTCCCTTCCGGTCATGGTGTCTTTGGGGGCCCGGGAACCCGCTTCGCCCCCCCGGCCCCCCACTCCGGCCAGGGTTTCCTTTCGCGGGTCCGCGGCTGCCCGCGCCCATCTCCCTGCTGCCCGGGGCTCTGGGCGGGGGTGCCGCGGCTCCCCGCGCCCATCCCCTGTGCCCGGGCGCCGGCACTTCCCACCCGCCCCCGGTGAAGGGTTTGGGCCCCTGTCTTTTCCCGGGCCCCCGCGCGCTTTCCCCGGTCCCTAGGCGCCCCAAACAAAACGGCTGGTCGGGAAATTTAAAGGGCCAGCCCCCCCATAATTGGCTTTTGCGGGGCGTGGTCCTTTTTAAAAGGTACACACCCCCCAAACACCCCTTTCCCAAAGTTCTTTGGGGTGTGCGTCTAGTTGGTTTGGGAGTTTTGGAGGGGCCCTGTTTGATCCCCGTGTCCCAAGCCCTTTTGGGCTACGTTCCTGCCCTTTTGCCTTTTTCTGCCCGCCGGGCCCGTCTCCCTGTCCTCGGGCCCCACAAAACCTCTGCCCCCTCCCCCGACCTTCTCCCTGTTCCCAACTACGCCTCCGGATTACGACTCTGTACCACCACTCCCCCGGGGCCGCCTTTCGCAGGGGAGTCACGGGGGGGGTAAGGGACCTGGGCCCCACGCCGCAGCAAGCCCCACCCCCCGCTTTGGGGCGGGCTTTTGGTGAAAACCGGGGGCTATTTTAGCTCCTTTCCCTTGAGTGGCCTCTTAAAAAACGCTAGCAGTGGCCCAAGCAAAATCCACCAAACCCCCTTTTAAAAGTACGAACTGGCCATGGATTCTCCCCGGGGTTTCCCCAAACCCTTTGAACCCCCGGGGATGTTTGCGACGGCTGCCCGCCCGGGCAGATCACGTGTCAAAACCACCTCGTGGCCATGAGCCGGGAACCCCTTTGGCAGGTTTTTTTTCCCCCGCCTTCAGGGGAATGCTACCGTTCTTCGCCGGCCCCTTGGTTGGGGCCCCTGCAATTTCGGGGGCCCCTTTTCTCTGCAGCTCCCGCCCCCCTCTCTCTATGATGGAGCCCGAAGAAGTGCAAGGGCTTCCCTCACTAAAAATTGCTTCTAAACCACTTTTGAGATCTTGGAATAAATTTCCCCCCACTGACAGGTTTAAAAGTGGCCTTCTTTTATTAGCCTCAAACTATGGCGAAGTCTGGCCGGGGCCCAAAACCCCCGGGCTTTTGGGATCGGGGGACCCCGCTAAACCGGGCTAATTGCAAGGTTTCCCTCCAGGGATTCCCCCACGGGTCTTCCCGAGGAACCGGGCCGTTAACCCCCCTCCGGGGGGCTGGCTGCTTTGTTTCCCCCGGCCTCTGTAAAAGGGTGATTCCACTGTGGGACAGTACCCCTTGCACCCCCGTACGCTAGTTTCCAAATTTTCGACTTGGAACAACGGGGGTCGGTAGCGACTTTCTGGAAAGGGCCCCTCCCCCGGGAAACGCTTTTAAAGATGAGCCCCGCGGCTGGGGGAATCTGCCGTCCTCTTTGGAAACAAATTTGGATTTCGGCTGGCCCCCCGGGAAATCGAAAAATTCGCTTGGCGGAAAAAGAAACAAGACCCTCCGTCCCCAACGCGAGTCTCCCGCCCAACGCCAGCCGCTTTTTTGGGGGCTGTCCGTGGGGCCCGGGGAGCCTCTCTCACCGGGGGCCCTCGCGGGGAAAGCATCCCTTGGTGTCAGTGGGGCCTCTCCCCTTTGACCTTTCCCCCCGGACGTTGGGGAACTTCGCCTGCCCAGCTTTTTTCAGGCCCCCCGCCTTCCTGGACTCGGGGTCCGTGGAAAACTTTATTAGCCATGCATTTGGTGCCCTAAGTTCCGGCTTCCAGTGCCCCCCTCTGAAAGAAAACCAGGGTTTGTTCCTCTTTTCAGTGGCAAATCCCTAAAGGATGTCATTGGGTTTCTGAAACGGCGCCCCTCCCCCGCAGTTTGGCGCGCTACACCAGGAAAGGGTGAAACTCCTCGTGTTTGCCTCGTTCCTCTTCTGAGATCCCCCCTTGGGGCCTTCCCTGGTTGAAAGGGCCCATGCTCCACCCTTAAAAGGAAAACCAGGCGAGATCATTTCTTTTGGGGCCCCGGCCCGGGGTCACTCTCGATGCCTGGGGGCACCGCCCTGCTTTCGGCCCTGCTTTTTGCAAAACCTTCGAAGTTTTTCCCTTCCCAAAGGGCCCTTGCCTGCTCCTTCCCCAGGACTTTGCCGACGCTTCTCCGAAAACAACCCGAAACTCTCCCCCCGGGCCCCGGGGCCCATTGATTGCCCTATCGATCTGCAAAAAACCCCCCCGGTTTTTTTTTACGCCCCCTCGAGGGAGAAATTTACCCTCTTTCGGTCCTGGAGGGCAAAGGCTTTTTCGGAATATATTTTAAGAGAACTCCGCAAGGGCCTTTTAAAACCCAAGGTCATCCCCCCCACCTCGGGAGCTGGATTCTTCTTTGTCGAAAAAGAAGGAAAGGGAAACCCCCCGGGCCCCCGAAACGTTTTTCGTTTGGTTTTAAATAAGATAACCATAAAAAATCCCATATCCCCCTGCCTTTGATTTCATGACTATTTCACCGGCTAATTTTGGGGCAAAAAATTTTTCTCTTTAAATTTGGGGAACTCGTGGTGCTTATAATCTGATTCGTATTTGGGAAGGCGCGAAAAAAAAAAACAGCCCCTTTCCCCAAACCCCTGATTTTGGCCCACTTCGAAAATCTGGGGCAAAGCCCTTTGGCCCTTTGCAAAAAAGGGTCCGGCCCTTTTCCCCGAAAATTTGTCAACGAGATCTTCCGCGATCTCCTCTATGTTGGTCATCGTTTACTTTGGGTGACATCCTGATCTTCTTCCCCACCCGAAGGTTCAAAGCCAAAACGTCCGCCTGGTTTCTTGAACGTCCCCCGAGACCCTTTAGTTTATGCCCAAATTTTGAGAAAAAGCCTATTCGAAACGCACTTCGTTCCCTTCCTGGGGGAAAATATTTCCCGGGTCAAGGGGTCCAGAAAGGGCACCCCTTTTAAACGGTCCCGCAGTTTTACAGTGGCCCGACCAGTGGGTCTTGGGGTAAACCCTACTTTTCTAGGCTTTGCGAACTTTCTACGACCCGTTCATCCCCACATTTCTTTCCCCGCCTCGTGGCCCCGGGTGGTGGGGATGGAAAGAAGGAAAAAAAAGCCAACCCCCAAAACCGGTTCTCAAACCCCAACCCAAGAAACCTTTTAGCATCTCAAAATCCGGGATTTTTTCCCTTTGGCCCCTGTGCTATCTCGCCCGGGAAAAAAAACCCCTGCGTCCCTTTGTTTTTTAGGGTGGGACCTCTTCTGTAGTGCCAAACTGTCCCCCTTGGCCCAAAAATTGCCCTCCCCCGGGAAAAAAACGTTTTTTCTGCGGAATTTTTTCCCAAAAACCTTCAAAGCCAAAACCAAGGGGAAATTATTTTATCGGGATGTGAACATTGGCCCTTAAATTTTCCCTAGAAAATGGGGGGCATTTGTTTTGGAAGGGGGGTCCCCCACCCCTTCCCAAAAACTTTTACAGAAACAAAAAAAAACCTCCTCTATCTTCAAATCTGCCAAACCCCCTAAATCCCTCGTAAGGGCCAGGTGGTCCCCTTTTTCTTTTCGCCCGCTTTACTTCTTCCTTCACTTTCGGCCAGCGAGAAAGAACGCAGGGGGAAAGCCCCCCTTTTTTCATTTCCCCTGAAACCCGTGGGCACCGGGGCACCCCTCCAAACAAAATAATTCCCCAGAACGGCTCCCCCACGGAGCCCCCGTGGAATTTTTTTAAACCCCCCACCCCCGGGAAAGGGCCCTTTGTCCGGCCCCGGCCCTTTTCCCCGGCCCCCGTATTCCCAAAGTGGGACCCCTCTTTCCCCTGTGGGGGCCTCCCCGGGTGCATAAATCCTTCCGGTTTTATCTCCCCTATTTTGGTGGGCCCCACCCTGGCTCATGATGTTTTTGAGAATTATGTCCTGGCCTGAACACCCCCTGTGCCCCGCAACAAGGTCCCTGCCTCAGACCCTGGGTTTTCTACTAAACCCCCCCTGTGCCTGAAAGTCCTTGGGCCCATATCGCCAGGAAATTCAATTTTCCGGCCCTTTCCCCGGGCCCCGTCGGGGAAAAAAAGTTTAAATTTTGGGGGGGACCGAATTTGGTTTTATTTAAAAAGGGGGGGGGGCCCCTTTTTGGCCCTTCCCGGGGGTTTCCCTCCGGGCCCCTTTTTGGGCCCAAAACCCCTTTTTTTCCCGCACGGGGTTTCGTTAAAATTTGGGGTCCCCTTTTCATATAGTTTTCCGATAAAAGGGGTCCAGTTTTGGTCCCAAAATTTCCCGGCGGGCCCCTGTGTACCTTTTAAAATTCGGGGCCAGCTGGACTTTTCGTCCCGGCCATCCAAACCCCCAAACAACCCGGGAGGTAGAGAGGGTTTAAAACCCAAATGGTGGGGCCCCACCTCCCCGAATTTTTTTTTTCCGCCCCCCCCAAATAACTGGTCGGGGAAAACCTCCTCCCCTGGGGGGAATTTTTTATACAATCCCTTTGGGCCCTGGAGTCCAAAAGGAAACCTTTTCCCTTTTTTGTTGGGCCCTTTGGGGTACAAACCCCGCCCCCTCCCCCCCTTCCCCCCTTCTTGTGTTTCGTTCCTGCCGGGGGATGCCCAAAATACGGGACATCAAAATCTCTCTGGCAGGTACACGTCAGGCCCTTCTACGGGGCCCCCTCTCGGGATCAAAGCCCGGGGTGACAGGGACCGGAACCCGGGGGGGCCCCTATTTAAGCCCGGGTTTACAGGGTTTTTGGGTATTGCCAAGTACATTCGCCCCTTTAAAAGGTTTTCCCCCGCCCACAAACTGGGTCCCAAAGTATTTGGGCCCTTTTTTTGGTTCTTCGGCAGTTAAAATCCGGTGGGCCCCCCCAAGCTTTCCCCTTGCCTCCCACTTTTGGTATCCCGAAAAATCCTTCCATTCTCGCTCCCCAAGTGTGGTGCTGGGGTTTGTTCTCCCCTAGATCTGTCTCGCCTTCTCCTGGGGGGCCGAATTCTAATAAAAATCTTTGAGGTCAAGGAGGGCCCGGCGGAAAAAGACAGTGAGGGGGAAGCGGTTTTTCCTTATCGACTGGAAAAGGGGGTTTGGGGCCCTGAGGAGCGTTCATGGGAAACCCTGAAAGGCCCCTGGGCCCCCCGACCTCCTTGCCAGGTTTCCTAAAAAAAAGGGGGAGAACCCCAAGGGGGGGGGGGACTGTCCTGGGGGCCGCGGGCCCCCCATGCCCCCCCCCCGGTCCCCCCCCCTGCCGGCAGGGCTCCTGGGGGGTGCCGCGGCCCGCCCGCCGCCCAAACTCCCTGCCCGCCCCGGGGTTCCCCGGGGGGGTGCCGCCCCCGGGTTCCCCCGCCCCCCCATCCCCTGCTGCCCGGGGGCCGGCACTTACCCAACCCCGCTTTCCGGGGAACGCTGCCCCCCCGTCCTTTTTTCCGGCCCCCCGCGGGGCGTGGGCCCGTGTCCCTAGGGCCCCGCGCGCGACGGCTTTGGGCAGGATTTAAAGGGCCCCCCCGCCCCATAAGGGTATTGCTGGGAAAGGGTGGTACTATTTAAAAGGGAAAAACACCCCCAACACACCTTTTTCCAGTTTTGTTGGTTGTGCGTCTAGTTTAGTTTGAGAAATATGAAAAAGGGGCTGTTTTTTGATCGCCCCCCGTGTACCCGTCCGTTTGCTACGCCTGACCCTTTCCCCGTTTTCTGCCCGCCCTGACCGTTCCCGCCCCCCTCTGACCCACGAACCTTTTGCCCGGCCTGCCTTTTGCCTTTCTTTTTTTTTTTTTTTTTTTTAATTTTTCTTTTTTTCCCCCTTTTTTTAACCCCCCACCCAAAAAGGGGCCCCAAAAAACAAAAAACCAAAAAAACCCCACCACCCCCCCCCCCCATCGCTAGCGAGTCACGTTCACCCCGGGGTAAAGACCTGGGGAGGGCCTTTACGCCCGCCCAAAAATCCTCCCGCTTTGCGGCGGGCTCTGGGGGAAAACCGGGGCCCACTTTTGACTCCGTTTCCTTGACGTGGCTCTTACCAATGATAGCAGTGGGTTCCCGCGAATCCACCAAAACCCGTTACCCAAAGCCAGTACAATTTCTTTTGGAACGCCAGACTAAACAAAAGGGGAGGGGATATGCGCACATGTCACATAGAACCCGGCAATAGGGTTTTAAAATAAAAATACCCAAAGGGAAAATGTTAGGGGCTTTTTTGTCCCTTTCATTTAAAGGGCCATGGGAAGGGGATTTAAGGGAAGCAGAAATGAATCACTCTGTATCCCCTTTTTTAAAACCCGGGTTTTCCAGATACCAAAGGGGGGTGCGAGGATTTCATCTTTATACCTGGGAGCATCCAAGCTAAAATATCACTTTTCCTATCCCCCATAAAGGTGATATATTCGTCATAGATAGATTGTATTTCGTTGTAAAACGTATTTTTCCCCCAGCGAGAGGAGTTTTTAATCCCCCGATGAACCCTAATTGCATGGGGGGGAAAAGCGTTGGGGTGCTGGGATTAAAGAATTTAAAAACACGTACCAGTGATGATATCTGTCACCAAACGGAGCCCCCCCTTTATCGGGCGATTACTTTCCCGACGGATGGAAATATCTGTATCATTTAGGGATGTAGTGGGGAGTATTTGGGTTTAGGATTATAATTTTAGATAATTTAGTAAAAATTATGTTTTAACAGGGATTATAAATTTTTTTAGTGATATAGGTCAAAATCCCCGTTATATAAAATTGTAGTAATTCCCGGGAATTTCAGTAATTTTAAATTTTTAACTCTTTGATTGGTCGGGTAAACCACCCAATCAGAAAAGGGGGCGCAGTGGCCCATTATATCCTATGGAGGAGTATTGACCAATCACAATAGGAGCGACAGTGGCCCATTATATCCTATGGAGGAGTATTGACCAATCAGAATAGGAGCGACAGGGACCCATTCTAACCTATGGAGAAATATTGACCAATCATATTCAAAGGCGGGACTGTTTAAAATACAGTAAAAAGGCAGAAACGAGCTGATTGGTTGAAGCGGCGGGGGCTCGTCCAGCTTAGCCAATCAGAGCGCGAGCTACTTTCTCATAGAGTTCTATGGGGAAAAGAAATTCCGAGCGAGCTCTGTGATTGGCTAAGTTAAAAGAGCCGCGGTTATTTGAACCAATGGGAGAACGAGCGTCGCTCGTATGGGTTTTCTAATGCAATCTGAAATAAAACTGTACATGGTCGAAATCAAATGATAATACTGCCGAAGTTGTCCTGATGTGTATATAAAATGAATAATAATATGGGGGTAACAAAAAAAAAATATTAATTCAATAAAATAATGTTTATTTCCTTATTTTCGTTAGCCAAGGATCAATAGTATGGGTGCAACGAAAATAAGGAACTCTATGAGAAAGTAGCTCGTGCTCTGATAGGCTAAGCTGGACGAGCCCCCGCCGCTTCAACCAATCAGCTCGTTTCTGTCTTTTTACTGTATTTTGAACTGTCCCGCCTTTGGAAATGATTGGTCAATATTTCTCCATAGCTTAGAATGGGCCACTGTCGCTCCTATTCTGATTGGTCAATACTCCTCCATAGGATATAATGGGCCACTGTCGCTTCTATTCTGATTGGCTGGTTTATGCCGACCAATCAGAAGAGCTTAAACAATTTGAATTACTGTATTTCCCGGCAATTCTCTATATTGCAATTCCCTATGTTGCGCCGGTCTCGGCGACACACGCGTTGTTTGGGGTTTTATTAAAGGTTTCAGCTCTTTATCTGAGAATGTTTTACACTTAATAAAAATTATTTTTTTATTCATACTCCATGCCGCACGGCGCTCAGCGCCGAGATTTCAGTGCGCCGGTCTCTCCATAGACTACAATGGGAGAAGTAGCTCGCGCTCTGATTGTCCGAGATAGCCAAGTCCCCGCTAGCTCAGCCAATCAGCTCTTTTCTGTCTTTTTAATGTATTTTGAACTGTCCCGCCTTTGATTTTGATTGGTCCAAATTTCTCCATAGGATATAATGGGACTTTGTCGCTCCTATTCTGATTGGTTAATACTCCTTCATAGGTTAGAATGGGCCAATGTCGCTCCTATTCTGATTGGTACAAACTTCTCCATAGGATATAATGGTACTTTGTCGCTCCTATTCTGATTGGTTAATACTCCTTCATAGGTTAGAATGGGCCACTGTCGCTCCTATTCTGATTGGTCCAAACTTCTCCATAGGATATAATGGGTCTTTGTCGCTCCTATTCTGATTGGCTGGCTTCTGCCGACCAATGAGAATAGCTTACACAATTTGAATTACTGTATTTCCCGGCAATTCTCTCTTATGTAGCGCCGGTCTCGGCGACAAACGCGTTGTTAGGGATTTAATTGATTTATATTTATAGAAGGTTTCAGCTCTTTTTCGGAGAATATTGTACAACTAATAAAATTTTTTTTTTTATTCATACTCCATGCCGCACGGCGCTGAGCGCCGAGATTGCATTGCGCCGATCTCTCCATAGACTACAATGGGAGAAGTAGCTCGCGTTCTGATTGGCCGGGATAGCCAAGCCCCCGCTAGCTCAGCCAATCAGCTCTATTCTGCCTTTTTACTGTATTTTGAACTGTCCCGCCTTTGATTCTGATTGGTCAATAGTTCTCCATAGGTTTTAATGGGTCTCTGTCGCTCCTATTCTGATTGGTCAATAGTTCTCCATAGGATATAATGGGTCTTTGTCGCTCCTATTCTGATTGGCCGAGATAGCCAAGCCCCCGCTAGCTCAGCCAATCAGCTCTTTTCTGCATTTTTACTGTATTTTGAACTGTCCCGCCTTTGATTCTGATTGGTCAATAGTTCTCCATAGGTTTTAATGGTTCACTGTCGCTCCTATTCTGATTGGCCGGTTTATGCCGACCAATGAGAATAGCTTTCAGAATTTGAATTATTATATTTCCCGGCAATTTCTAATATCCTAATTCAAGAATTAGGATATTGGAAAGTGATTTTGTTTTATGTATTTTTTATTTTTGAGGTTTCAGCTCTTTTCTGAGAATGTTTTCCGCCTTTATAAAGGTGATTTTTGATTCATACTCCGCACCGACATGTGTAATGATTTCTCGCTGTTTTCCAGCCTCTCTCGCATCGGAACAGATTTTGGGCGCAGCCCCGCACAGCGCCTAAGTCCCCGCACTGCACCCCACACACTGGCTAGGCGCGGTGGACTTTTCCCCGCATGTATGAGTGCGCTACCTCCGGTGGCGAATCTTTGGCGCAGCCCCGCACTGCGCCTCAGTCCCCGCACTGCGCCCTACACACTGGCAAGGCGCGGCGGACTTTTCCCCGCATGTATGAGTGCGCTACCTCCGGCGGCGAATCTTTGGCGCAGCCCCGCACTGCGCCTCAGTCCCCACACTGCGCCCCACACACCGGCGAGGCGCGGCGGACTTTTCCCCGCATGTATAAGTGCACTAGCTCAGGCGGCGAATCCTAGGCGCAGCGCTGCACTGCGCCAAAGTCCCGCACTGCGCCTAAAACACTGGGGAGGCGCGGCGGACTTTACATGGAATGTATGAGCGCGCCGCCGGCCCCGACATAAATCAGGCGCAGATTTCGCCGGAAAACTAGTGGATAAGCGCGCCCCGACCCGGCGAGCTTCATACATGTCGCCCTATGTGTTAAAATAAATTGCAGCAGTTCAAGGATTAGTTTACATAAATCTCCGTCCAGACCACTCAATCTTAGAAAAAATTCTACTGCCTCAAGTCCATCCCAGTGTCTGATACTTGTATATAAGGACTCGACGTCCGCTGTAACCAAGAGTACCCCCGGTTCAACACTGATCCCGTCAATCCACCTCAGGACGTCCGTAGTATCCCGCACGTATGATGGTAATAATTCCACCAGAGGTTTCAGGTAATGGTCAATAAATTTACAGGTAGGGTCACAAAGTCCTCCAATACCTGACACTATTGGACGTCCGGGCGGATCGACGGGATCCTTGTGAACCTTGGGGAGTAGATATAGGGTTGGGATCTTTGGAAATTTCACCAAGAGGTTGTCACGAATTTTCTTAGGGATGATCCCTAATTGAAATGCTCTATCCACGATCTCATATAGCTCCCCAGAAAAACTCTGAAAGGGGTTATATAATAAATTTTTGTAAGTTTGTTTATCTCTTAATTGGCGTGCTGCTTCTCTTTCATATTTCTCAATAGGCCAAACCACTACATTTCCCACCTTGTCCGCTGGTTTAAAAACCACATCAGTCATTGCTTGTAACTCTTTCAAAGCAACTCTTTGTTGTCTAGTGAGGTTATCCCTACCACGACGTTCAGAAAGTTTTTTCATGTCGTTACTCACTAATCTCACAAAGATTTCAATCTGTGGACATAGGGACAAGGGGAGAAACACAGATGATTTGGGAAAGAGATTAGATGGAAAAGTACCTGGTATAAAATCGCTCTGTTCAGACAGTAGCTCCTCCAGGACACCCACTGCATTCCTCTCCTCCTCAGTCGGAAATGTCCTAATCATTTCTTTATTTGCATGCAATTTTTTCAAGATCAACTTCCGTGCAAATAGATGGAGATCTTTTAGGACTGTGAAAAAATTTAATTGATTAGTTGGAGAGAATGTTAAGCCTAGACCCAACACCTCAAGCTGCATTTCAGAAAGAGTATGTGAAGACAGATTAATCACCTTCAATTTATTTTTCTCGGTGTTTTTCGCCTCCTGAGGAGGAGGTATCGTGTAGTGTCTCGGAGGATTCCTGTCTTGCTTAGGATAGTTGGAATTCTCACCCTGAGCAGCACTTTGATTACGTTGTACATGTTTATGTTCCTCATATGAGACCGTGGAAGACATTGATCCAGACCGGGACCTAGAATGTGATCTTTCCCTATTGTGTCTCCATCTATACACCCGTCCATGGTGTAGGTCATTGGCATCTCTTTGAAGCTTCTTAGTTTTAGTTTCACAGATCTCTTTCTCCCATTTGGAGCAGTCCTTATCTACCTCAACATGGAAGCTATCCAACTCCTCTTTTTGATAGTAAATTTCCCAATTTTGACCTGAATATCACCCAATTCCACTTCAATCTCTCCAAAGGCTCTGCTATTAGATTGGATTGGACCAAAAGGTCCATAAAGCCCCAGGAACAGTTGTTAGCGAGTTCTTCCCATTTTTCCTTATATGTGTCATCGTCTTTCAGTTTTTATTCATGTTTTTATTCTTTTGTGGAGTAAACCACGCCATTTAGATTACATCTCCCTTATCTCCGCATCATCATTGCTTAAAATCAAGTTGGGATGCTCTTTGAACACCTCATTGAGTTTTTGTGCCCAGGACTGATCCCGGGATCGGAGGTCCATAGTATAAATAGAGCTGGATACTGTGAAACAAACACAGAAGAAAGTTATGAAAAATAAATGAATAAGTCCAGCTATGGTTAATAAATTAAGCTTCAATTCAATATAATGCCAAGTTTATACCGATAGATAGGGTCAAGAACATAAAAACACAAAGGGACTAGCCACTTTATATAAACTTTTATTGGCAAACTTTTTTTCTAGAAACCCAATAGATTTACGTAGTAGATGGGAAGGAGATATTGGCCCTATAGATCCTAATATTTGGGAGGAGATACTGAGGACCATTCCATTGATTTCAGTGAGTGAACAGCATCAAATCTCTCAATTATTCTTAGTACATCGAGTTTACAGAACTCTGCATAAAATTGGAATTAGGGACTCTCCTCTGTGTAATAGGTGTCATGTGCACCCGGCCTCTCTGATGCATCTGTTCTGGCATTGCCCTAAACTAGAGCGATATTGGATTTTTATTGTACAATTGATCCAGTGAATTTTTTAAATTACCATAGAGATGAATCCGTTGGTTTGTATTTTGGGATACGTAGGAGACGTAACTGTTTCAGAGGCTGAGAAAATCGCGATATCTAGGCTTTTATTTATGGCAAGGAAGTTAATAGCGACAAAGTGGCTGGATGCAGAACCTCCGTCAGCACAGGAGTTTGTTAATAAAGTGAATTGGCTGATTGCTTTGGAAAGAGGGGTGTATTTTAAGAGCGGCGCCAAACTTAAGTATAATATAATAAAATATGGGCTAAATGGCTGGATACTTCTGGTCTTGCTATACCGAACTTAGTTAGGCATAGAGTGTTGGGAATCTCAGTGTAGAGTTTCCTGGGACTGCGTCTATGGCAGTTGTGTGGATGGAGGCCGTCCGACAGCCAGGTTCAATTTTTATTTTAAAAGGAACTGACTGCTATTAATATTGCATTGTTATGTGATTGTTATGGATATTTACTGTTCTGAATCTGTAGATAGATTTCGGAGTAGGGCTGGGTTGTTTTTTGGGGGTAAAAGTTGAAATTTGGTCTTACAATGACATATACTGTATTCTGTTTTGTACTACTTTATATCTGACCAATAAAAAGTTTATGGTTAAAAAAAAAAAAAAAAACCTGTCAACCCTCCACATAGACTTTGATAAAAAATATGAGCTGTAGTTTACACAGATCTGATTTTCTGACGGCCGATCCGACTGTCTAAGAAACTTAGAACATGTTAATTAGGGTGTAGTGTCATCCAATTAATTGTAAGAGATCAACAGGCACATTTAGGATTTTGTATAACCAGCTATGCTGAGTTAGAAAATGTATAGCAAAGAAATCTGCAATGAGTAGAACACCTCATTTTTCTGCCCCAAAACATGCAAAAATCATGTTTTTATTAACGGTTTCCTTTTTTTGTTAACAATTCTATATTTAATAACTGCAAGAAAACATCAGTTTCTGATATTTTCACTGTCAGACAACATTAAGAGTACAAGCACCGGTTTTCGTTTCTAGTAGTGTTGATCGAACTGTTCTAAAAAAGTTAAGTTCTAGTAGAACTTCTCGAATGTTTAGAACTCAAACCAAACAATTTACTGTTCGTTTGAGTAAAGTTCTAGCTTCAGTTCGACACGTCATTTTCAGTTTGGTTTTCAGCGGCTTTCTGCACTTTTGGCGGCCATCCAATCACCTTTCTGCACTTTTGTCGCTCATCCAATCACCTTTCTGCACTTTTGGCGGCTATCCAATCAGTGCAGAGCACAGACAAGTGTCAAAAATGTCATCGCTGAGGTGTAGGGCTCTCATTGGCTGCTAAAATCACATAACCATGTTACATATATTTCATTGTATTGCCTTGTGAACACCATTTTCAGCTCACTCTCTGTACTGTACAGACTGATCTTAATTAGATAGCATTTTCCTCTCCATAGAGGAAGGGAGTATTGCTGGCTGCATCTTTCCCACACCCAGCAGCTGTTATTTGGTGACATTTGCAGGCTCACATAATGCCTAACTCTCTTATACATGGATATATATTATACACAGTGCTTGGATTTGCTAAATCATACTCCGTGCCCAAAAGTTCTGTTTTTGCAGTTTTTTTTTTGTAAACATAATTTTTATTAAATTTTACAATGACAAAAACATACAATAACTGTCCAATAGGGGAATAACCAAATTGATACGCAAAGAAATAATAAGGCATCATTAGTACAAAATAGAAAAGTACTAAGCATGAAAGTACAAAATAGCACTAATGAAATACTTGGCATCATAATAATAAGGGAAGCAAAGACGTCTCCATCTTCACTAAAGAAAAAAAACAAAAAATAATAAAAAAGTAACCCCCCCCAATAAAAAAAAAAAACAACACAGGACATTGGTACCCTTACGCAGTTATGTATAAGAGACATAATCACATACACCTATGTAATCAAGTAAGGTCTGGGATAAAAGGTGAAAACAAATACTGTGGTGATACAATGCTGCGAGATTGTCACACGGCCCCCATCCCCCAAAGCCCAAGGGAGAGAAATAGATAGAGGACAAATTCACCCCCAACTCTGACGCACAGTTACCCAAGGAGTATCCAGGGCGTGGTGTCAGGATATGGCTGAGCTAAAGCTCCCATGTTATGGGGTACAGACATCCAAAGCCCCCAGAGTGCCTGCTAGTCGAGAGGAGAGATACCAGGAGGTGTAAACAAAAGGCTGCATGATGTCCTTGATCTCCTGGGGGGTGTAAAAGTTACCTATGAACTCCTGCCATTTCTTGAAAAATTTAGAGCATTGGGTTTCCTTAGTCCTGATGATGTCGATTCTGTCCATTTCGAGATGATGTTTTACCACCTGGATCACTTCCTGCAATGTAGGGACAGTTGGTTCCAACCATTTGGCCAGGAGGCTTCTTTTAGCCGCTAATAAAAATATATGCAGAAGTGGGTGGTTCCTAAAATGTTGTGGTAAATTATGGAACAGGAGCTGTGTTGGCTCTAAAGTTAAATGACACCGAAGCTTAAGATTCAGAGTTTGTATGACTGTCTCCCAGAACTTCATGGTTTCCACACAGGTCCATATACTATGGACAAAATCCGTGCGGGGGTGCCACACTTGGGGCAGGACGTCAAACGGTCTGGACAAGCTGGATGGGGCGAGGGGGGATATTAAAGCCGTAAATTGCGGAATGGGCAATTCTAAAGAACGTGTCTCTCCACTTCTCATTAACTATATATTTATGGATCTTCAGCCATCCCTGGAGAATTGTATCAGAGATCTCCTGGTTAGGGTAGACCTTCTCCCACCTAGCAAAAATCCTGCAAGGCCCCTCGTCTTCTGAACCCCTATGAAGACCAGCATATAGCGCTGATAGAGAGTGGTCTGTTGAAGAAGTAGGGCCGATAACATTATCAAAAGCATTCAACTTAAAATGCGACGGCTTCATGTCCTTACTTCTATAAAAACTCACTATTTGGGAGTAAGCCAAAAAATGCGATGGTGGCAAGGAATATTTTTGAGATAATTCTGGGAGAGAGTAAATCCGTTGGTGAGAAGGGTGAATAAGCTGGGAAATAGTTAAAAAACCCTTTACTCCTCCAGACTTTAAATTGGGGGTTATCAAGGCCAGGTTTGAATTCTGGGCGCCCATAATAGGAAGGTAATCTACTGGTCTGGTAGGGCAGCGAGAAGAGGGTTCTACAGGCCTTCCAGGCTCCGATCGTGTCCCTCACATTGAGGCTATGCTTCGCAACCTTAGGAAGAGCAGAATATTGGGTATGAAGAAGGCCTGGAAGCGTCCATGGGTGAACCAGTGCCGCCTCAGTAGAGAGATTGTAATATCTGGAAGACTGTTTAACCCAATCCGATCCATGACGCAGGAGGCTGGCTAGATTATACAACCTAAGAGCCGGCAAATTCAGCCCCCCCCTATCCCTTGGGAGATCAGTTTCGCTAGGGCTATCCGGGGGCGTTTTTTATTCCATAGGAAAGAAGTGAAAGCGGTATAAAGTTGGCGGACATCTTTATGTCTAACAATAAGGGTTTGTTTGTATCAAATATAGTATTTTTGTGAAAGAAATCATCTTGAGAAGATTGACCTTAGCAAGCAACGGGAGCGGAAGATGCATCCATCGTTCTAGTTCCTACCAATTTTGAGAACAGAGGGGGTAATCGAGGTAATAAATGGACTCAGGGACTTACCGATATTTATACCCAGTTTACTTGATGAGGCACCCCCCAGGGATATAGGTAAATTGTGAAGTCGATGTGAAGAAGGAGAATGAGCAGGGAGAGATCCCACAATTCTGACTTAGAAAACATTGACCTTGAACCCCCGAGAAAAGGCCAAACTCATGTAACAGATCTAGAGCTATCGGAATTATTTTGCAGTTTTGGGGGTTCAGAAAATTGTATAACACACCGTCTCCAAATCCCCTATGTGTCAAAGGGGCTTTTGGGCCCCCTCAGATGCAGGGCCCATAGAAAACTGCACTTCCTATAGTTAGCCCCTGCTTGCAAGCTGCCCCTCATATTTTCGTTAGACATTGAAAGGAATGAAGTATTTTAGCCTCTCAATTTTTTTCTGTCACTCTTAGAGACAATTTTTCTTCACTAAGTTGTTCCACATATCCAGTTTACTGTTATGGATGGTAATTCCAGCTTCTCACCTGTATAGGTATAAAAATTAACCAGAAACTTTTCTCCTAGACTTTAAGGGTGGTTCGAAGTTCGAGTTCGAATAGAACTTCGAACCGAACTCACAAAAGTTTGAGGTTCTAATCGAACTAGAACTTTTTACTGTTCGCTCAACACTAGTTTCTAGTAACGCGGTAAAATCTTGCTTAGTCTGCCACAAAATCAATATGTCTAAAAGTGTGTCTCTGAACCTCACCCTTTCACCTAACGTAGTCTCCCAGTTAAAGAACCATTATTCTTTCTCGTGGGCCTGCACTTCTATTAAATACTTAGGTGTCCATATTCCCTCAGATATTAAGAGAACTTATGAACTTAACTTTTTGGCTTTGCTTAGCTCGATCCGGGGGGACCTAACTAAATGGGACAAAAAGGACTTCTCGTGGCTTGACCGCATCAATATTCTGAAAATGAATGTCCTGCCACGTTTACTGTATCTCTTTCAGACCACCCCGCTCCTGTCCCGGGCCCGGCGCCGCTTCCCTAACCCGTCCACGCTCCGGTGAACCTGTCCCCCCGCCTGTCCCCCCGGGCCGCCGGCGCGTGCCCTGTGCTTTAGGCGCGCGCTGCTCGCCGGCTTCTCTAGATTTAAGGGGCCAGTGCCCCGATAATTGGTTAATTGTCGGGCGCTGGTTCTATTTAAGTGATACGCCCCCAGCACTTCCTGCCAGTCCGTTGGTGTGCTTACCGTGTGTTTAGAGTGTATCGTAGTCCTGTTCTGATTACCCATGTACAAGACCGCCTGCTTACGTTTCCTGACCTTGCCTGTTTGCCGCCTGCCCTGACCGTCTGCCTGTCTCCGACCACGAACCTCTGCCGTCTGCCCTGACCTCCTGCCTGTCCCCGACTACGCCTTTGGATTACGAGTCTGTACCACGCTGTACCCCGGCCGCCATCGCAAGCAAGTCACGTCAGGTGTAACGACCTGGTAGCCTCACGCCGCAGCAACTCCAACCCGCTTTGTGGCGGGCTCTGGTGAAAACCGGGGGCTACTTAGACTCCGTTCCCTGGCGTGGCTTAGTCATCATCGCTTGCGTTGGCCCAGCGAATCCACTCCTGCGTTACACCTACACTTCTACCTAAGTCCTTCTTTTGCTCCCTGCACAAACATTTCATGCAATTTGTTTGGAAGCAAAAACACCCTAGAATAGCTAAATCTATTTTAATGAGACAGAAATCTGAAGGGGGCCTGTCCCTACCAAATTTCCAGACATACTATCTAGCGGCTGTAGCGGTTAGAATTTTAGACTGTTTTCATAACACACTTCAAAAGCTTTGGGTCCAAATAGAGTCTAACATGTATGGCTGCCCGACAGCAGCCTTACCTTGGCTACCGCCAGTGATGCTGCCAAGAAAAACCCTAAAATCTATCCCTTTAATCTCACAAACCACCATACTTGTCCACAGGTCATACCCCTCCTCTATACACATCTTCAAAGCAGGGGGCCCCCTCACTCCACTCACGGGCAACCCAGGGATACCAGAGGCCTTGGGGAAGATGGGCTTTGGTCCTGGAAGGGACCGAGGTTTTACTATTATGAAAGATGTACTTGTAAATGATGCCCTTGTATCCTACGTCAATGTGATAGCTGACTCAGGTTGTGCAAACTTCTTCAGGCTTCACTACTACCAGCTAATAAGCATCTGTTCCACTTACAAAGCCCCCCTGACTCTGTCCAGGGCTCCCATGGTATTCGAGACATGGTGCCTGCTACAAGCCCACAACACGCATCTCTTATCGAAAATGTATGGCCTTCTGACCTCAAGTACCGACCCTCCCAAATTGACCTACCAAATGGCGTGGGAAAAGGAACTCTCCAGAAATCTCTCTGGTGAGGATTGGAGTAAAATATTCACTCTGGCGCATAAAACCTCTGTCTCCGTGAGCGTACAGGAACTTAACGACAAAATCCTATCCCGATGGTACAGAGTCCCGTCTCTGTTACACACCCTGTACCCTTCGGTCTCCAGCATATGCTGGCGGTGCCAAAAAGAGGTGGGCACAATGACGCACATATGGTGGAAATGTCCCTCTCTGCAACCCTTTTAGCTTAAAGTACTTGAAGTTATCCACCTGATCAGTGGGGAGAGGTTAAATAACGACCCAGCTACCATACTCTTATTTGTAATTCAACGCCCGACATATTCCCTGAAGGGCCACCTAATTACTATACTGCTAAACGTAGCCAAAGCGGTCATCCCCAGGTTGTGCCGCTCCACAACCAGTCCTTCGCTCACAAATTGGTTCAAAGAAGTTTACGCAATTTGTAGATTAGAGGAGTTGAGGTGCGAATCACTTGGTGAAACTGAGGTTTTCCTTAGAACTTGGAGGGACTGGCTCACCTTCTGCGAATCTGACTACTATCTCACACTCTAGATAAAATATGGGGTTTGATCACTGCCTACGATCTTGCTTAGACCTCACTGAACACGTTCACTGGTGGTGGTATGTCGCTGGTACCGACTGGCTTCCTGTTCCCTGGTTTTGTTATGCTTTTCTTCTTTGGTTTTGTTATCTCTACGGCGATATTATATTTGGCATTTACGACTTGATCACACTAGTCCTAACAACTAAGCCTTGCGGGGCCACCGATATGCCACTAGCAGTTTTTCTCCTAATATTATGCCTTCTATTACTCAGTTAAAAACCATTTGGACGCCTATTGAACTTTTGCATTTTCTCTGCCGAATGGTCCTGGCGGAGAACGTTTGCTTATATTGTCTACTACACATCAATGACTCCTGTGGTATCGGGATCGTAAGTTCTCTTTTACAGATATATGATGTGCGTTAACATTTCTGCTACCTCTCACTTGATGTAGGTTATCTGTCTTAACATTGTGTAACGTTTCACTAGTGTCTAAGAATTTAATGCCACTTCTGCTATATTGTTTTTACACTTTAATAAAGCCTTTTTGAATAAGAAAAAATCTTGCTTAGTCTGAAATGACGGCATAAAGTCTCTTGACTTGATGACAGCTCAAATGTAACCATTCCTTCCATCCATCCTATAGACTGATTTTGATGCCTCAATCACTGTCCTGACACAGCGTTCGGCTCCCTGAGAATGGCAAGGTATCTGACTGATGAAGGGCTGAGAAATAAGCTGTTGGAGTTATTCATCTGATAGGTGCTTTGTGAGAGGTGGTTCCAGTGTGCGTTCCTCCATTGATGGCATTAAGTCTTGCAATGTTTGAGCATTCTCCTTTAATTTGGAAAGTCGAAATTCTCTGACGTGTTGTTGAGACCCACCAGCTGCTTGGCGAATGGTCTTTATTATTTCCACTGCTGCCTTCCTATTGACTTCATCGTCATCTCCAAGCATCGACAGAAGAACATTTTCCTGAAGGGCCCAGTATGTGTTCCGTTTCAATACTTGTCATGTTATTCCCTGCAGGCTGATGACGACAAACCAAGTGCTTTGGTGCATCAGTGCACCTTGGGCGACACTTTATGCTTAACCATGTAGGTCCATAGCAGCAGACAATGAAGTGTCAGGGAATACAGTTCATTACTTTGTTGCATTGCCACATACAGCTGACATATCCTGCTAGCAGTTGTGAGCCATCTGACCGACGACTTGGGCCCAGGCTTTTCCTGCAGTAAATCGTCACTGATGCTTCCACTTCTAATAGCTGTGATCATTTTGTACAGGTAGGCTTTGTCATTACTAAGTTTGTGGACGTCGGTTTTTGGAAGAGAATCACCATCAGTAATGAGTCAAAATCCTTCTGCAGAAAGTGGCAATGTTGCACAAGAAGGCAGTGTATTTCCAATTGGCCCTTTCCACAGTGTGGCTCCTTCAGTTGGACCAATGAGTGTTTTGCAGAGATGGCGTAATGGAAGCTCGTTCAAGTGTAAAGAGCAAATGAACCACTGCAAAGGGCGACCAGTGTGAAGCTCTAACAGATGTATTGCCCCACCATGGTGCTCCATGTGCACATCTGTGCTGTCGGCTCCAACTGCCATGATCTTGTCTGTAATTCCCCTTTCTTCAATTGCACTGTGAATGCTATCAGAGATCCTCAGGTCTATCAGTGTCTGAGAAGCTTGGGGAACAATGTCCTTGTTGCTGGTGTACTTCCTGTCCTTCAGAGACAAAAAATAATGTCCATCTTGCAAACGAGTTGGAAGTTCAGTTAAGGGAAGTTCTGACAATGGACTACCAAAGGCACTATGGCTAGAAGCTGACCTTGTCTTTAGGCTCCTCATTATATTGTTGAACAACTACGTAGCAGTTTTACTATCATTCTGTTCGTCCACTATAGGTGTATCTCACTGTCCTATTCAGTTACTTTATATCTCCCTGTATCACTATTCACTAGTATGACTGTATCACTAATGCGACCCCCACTGTCACAAAAGACATGATTATATACTACACACACTGATAAGCAGAAGGTTCCAGAAGGAACTAGATATAGCTTGAAGGTCTACAACAATCTAGGCCGATGTAGAAATGATGTATTGATTTCTAAGCTTGTTTACATAGCAATGTCTTCAGATCGGCGGTTGAAGTTGCTATGTATGACGTCACTTATTCATTTTGTCGCTAATGCGTTGAGCTGAATCGTAATAGTATCATATCAATAAATTTTACAACAAAGAAGTGTCCATTCAGGAAATAAAAAAACTATAGGTCATGCAGAAAATAATGATTTTAAGTACAAAACATTTCAAGTAAACAATAGCAGATCAAAATTCTAACTGAAAGCCATTTCTTGTGGTGAGACGGAGGTGTTCTGCTTATCGCAGAGGAACAATTTTCTAATATTTGAAATCAGTATAGTAAATTATACGAAACCTGAAATGTGCGTCAATATTGCTGATGTCACTGCACCCTAATGTTCATTCATCCACCTGGTTTTCTGGCGGAGCATGAACTATTCATTGCAAAGGGGGACGACTAAATCCGCAAGCCGCTGCCAGAAACCATCCCCCTTTGTGTTCAAAAAATGACTATGCGGTGTAGACGCACTCTAAGTGCAGATTTTGGATGTGGATTTGATGCTGATTTTCAGAGGCAGATTTTTATCCTCTTATATACTATGGTGTGAGGTAAAGAATCCGTCTCAAGAATCAACATGTCATTTCTTTTTCAGTGCTGAAAATTTTGCAGATTGGAAGATGATTCCAAAGCAGATTCCATGCTACATCCACGCCAGAATCAGCGTACAAATCAGCCTTGTGAACACACCCTAAAGTAGCCACGCTTGATGGGTATATATGTGGTGGAGCGTTAATGATTTTGAAGCTTTATGTTGACTTCTTATTTTGGTGAATTTTTGTTTTAGAGGTGCAGTACTGAGATAATATTGTTTTTCCGTGTGGTCTTTGGTTATTAATTATCTGATTGCTTTCAGTGATATACAGTATAGTCTTATACATGATAAAAACACTGCAGAGTTTAAGAGTAAAACATAGCTGAGGGAGTCTGTCTGGATTTCATGCTGCCTGTTGATTGAACAGCAGGAATCTCATGACAGACTTCCTTTAACAAAGACCACTGCAGGTCAATTCTGCACAGAAATTTTCCACACTATATAGACAAGACTTGTTAAAATCTCATCCACTTCTTTGCTACTTTATTTTGCTGCAGACTTTCTACCTGCAAATGCGAATGGAAAATCCACTGCATGTGAATGTAGCCTAATGGTTAGGAATTGGTCACAGCAACAGGTGAGGGCTTCTACAAAGGCTTAGGTGACTTCTCGGAATACAATAACATCAATGTTTATGTAAATTTGTGGAATTCTTGTCTCTATTGACCCAGGCTAATCACAACTTAGGATTCCCATGTAAAAGATGGCATGAAAATATCAGGCAGTGGATAACATGGTAAACACACCTGAGGATTTATTTGATTAATTCATAGTCATGCTTACAAGTCTCAAGACTACTTTAACCAGTTCCTGATCAGGCCCTTTACCTCCTTCCTGACCAGGCACACTTTCCTTTTCTTTAGGTTTCAACGCTACAACACTTTTTCACGTTCGGTTATTTTTTGCCTTTGTTCTGTGATAAGTCTTAATTTTTGTGTAATTTTTACTTTAAATTTTTCTTAGAATAATTCATATTAAGTAAAATGGTAAAGAAAATAAAGTTTGCTTTTCACTTTTTTTCAAACAGCAAAAATGTCGCTAAATAAAGTTTTATAATTCTAATTTTTCCATCATGGATGTTTACATATGTGTGATATAAAGTTTTAAGGTTGTCATTGATTGGGCTAAAAGTTTCGCTTTGGGCCGTCAGTATTTTTTTGCTTTACTGTCATTGTGTTTTTTTAGATAACTTTTTTTTGATGATTTTTTTCCCCTGTAAGTGGGGCATCTAGTTAAACCTGTCTATGCTTACTACTATGTGGAATCAGTATCAGTACAATCTGCATCACTCTCTTGGCATAAGTAGGGAAGGCGGTGAGAATAGGTGTCTGTACCCGCTCGCATCTGTGATGACGTTTGTGTGATACCACCTTGCCTTCAAGGTGATCATTAAACATAAAAAATAAAAAATAAATCCCATCTCTCACCTCACCTTCATTCCAGCGCTGTGCCGTTCTCACCAACTGTCGGTCCTCTGTTTTCGCCCGAGCTGCTCTTTTCTGAATGGTAATCAGGGTTATGTTAAATAGTTCCTACTATGTTAATTAAGATAAAAAAGTGGACAACCCCTTTAATGGATGCTGTTTGAGGTATATCTGCCTTCCTTTGTTTCTGAACGTATGCGGCAATTCAGAATTAAATACATACTTGCCAGCCCTCCTGGGTTGGGCGGGTCACTCCCGCTAATGGGGGCCGTGTCCCGTCCTCCCCTTCCCTCCCCCTGCGATTGGGTTGCTGAACCTCCCGCAGCTGAGAGCTGCCGGAGGTTCTTTCTATAAACGGCATCAGGTTAGCGTCTCTTGATGCTAACCTGAAGACACAGTCCTCCGACGCCGCCGGGGATGCTCTCATAGCTTCAGAGGAAGCCCCAGCTTAGCGAGACCCGCAAGGGAGAAACTAGGAAGCCTGCAGTACAGGAGAGAGCAGGGGGGCCGGTGTGTGTGGGGAGGAGGATGTGTGTATTGAAGTGTGTGGGGGCGGGGCGTGTATTGCACTGTGCAGCAGAGGAGTGTGTGTATTGCAGTGTGTGGGCGTGGGGTGTGTTTGCGGAGCGGGGGAGGGGTAGGTGTATTGCAGAGTGCGGGGAGGGGTGTGTGTATTGCAGTGTGCAGTGTAGGGGGTGTGTGTATTGCAGTGTGGGGAGGGAGTGTGTGTATTGCAGTGTGGGGAGGGAGTGTGTGTATTGCAGTGTGGGGAGGGAGTGTGTGTATTGCAGTGTGCGGGGGAGGGGTGTGTGCATCGCAGTTTGCGGCGGAGGGGTGTGTGCATCGCAGTGTGTGGGGGAGGGGTGTGTGCATCGCAGTGTGCGGGGGAGGGGTGTGTGTATTGCACTGTGTGGGAGATGGGGTATGTATATTGCAGTGTGCAGGGGAGGGTGTGTGTGTATTGCAGTGTGCGGGGGGGGGGTGTGTGTATGGCAGTGTGGGGGGGAGGGCGGGTGTGTATTGCATTTGGTGGGAGGTTTGATTGCATGTGTGGGGAGGGGTGTGAATTGCAGAGTCGGGAGGGGTGTGTTTTAAGGGCGTGTGCAGGGGAGGGTTGTTTTTGCAGTGTGCAGTGGGGGGGGTGTGTATTGCATTGTGGGGGAGGGGTTGTTTGGTGAGGAGGGTTTGGTTTTGCGAGTTGGGGGGCTTGTGTATTCAGTGTGCGGGGGAGGCGGTTTTCTTTTGGGGGGGAGAGTGTTTATTGTAGGGTGAGGGAGGGTGTTTGGGGGGGGGTTTTGTGTATTGCAGATGCGGGGGGGGGGTTTGGGGGGTATTGCGTTGCAGGGGAGGGGGTGTGTTTTGCTTTTGTGGGAAGGGGTATGTGTTTTGCAATGTGCGGGGAGGGGGGGTTATTTCATGTGCGGGCGTGGTGTGCTTCATGTGTGGTGTGAGTAATGTGTGTGTTTGAGTCTGTGGGGGATGTTGGTGATTTCGTGTGCGTGCAGGGGTGAGGGTTTGAATGTGCAAGGTGGTAGCAGTTGCCCACTCACGTGGGTATGGAAAGATTCAACCCCTTTAAATTTTTTACTCTTTCTTTCATTGACCATTTGTAAGACCAAAAAATTCATTTTTTTTTTTTATTAAGTACACTCTGCAACCCGTCTTGAAAGAAAAAAAACAGAAATGTAGATATTTTTGTAAATTTATAAAACAAGAAAAACTGAAATATCACATGGTCATAAGTATTCAGACCCTTTGCTGTGACACTCATATTTATCACACATGCAGTCCATTTCCTTCTGATTGTCACGGTTCACGCCGCGGTGCCTGCCTTGTCTCCGCTTTGGCTCCCTGTGCTAGGGTCTCAGCGGAATGTTTTCCGGTTTGCTGCGAGTGTGTACCTGTGCTCACTAACACTTGCTCCTGCTTCCTGTGGTCCTATGTACGCACTGCGCCTCCTAGGGCGTGCGTGCGGCAGCTTCCTGCCCTCTATAGGTTCTGTGTCTTGATTGCCTTCCTCTTGAACTGTGACCCCTGGGTATAAGAGGAACTTCCTGTCCTTGCTTCTGGGTCTGTCCATTGTTGTGCCTCATGTTGAATGTTTGTCTATCTGAGCTCCTGACCAGCTCCTGGCTTCTGCTATTCAGAACTTAACCCCTGGGATGCCTGGTTCAGTTCCTGCAGTCCATCAGAGTTCCTGTACCCGTCCAGTACCTGTTGTATTTCTGCCGTTGGACGTGTCCCGTTTCCTGCCGTTCCCGCTGAATCCTGCTTATGCATACGTTTACCTGCTGTTACTTGTCGCTGCACCTGCCTGCCACCACCTGGGACCGGAAGGCTTCCTCCAGCTATGTTCCTACTACCATCGCTCCCAGGGTTTGGTGTTCTTGTCATGCACCCCGGCTGTCACCACGGGTAGCCACGTCAGAGGTAGTGACCTGGGGGTTCCCCGCAGCAAAGACAATCCAGCTGGGCTCCGGTGAAGACTGGGGACCCCTTAGACTCCGCTCCCTGGCGTGGTCCTCCATCTTTACCATCTCGCCCGTGGTGATCACAGTGGATCTACACACCCTTTGGGACGATCGGCGCCTCGCATATATGTTTACTCCCCGGTTGTTACAGTATGAATGACCACGCCCAAAATTGTTACAGTATGAACTACCAGTTCATTCCATTACATGATCCTCCTTTGGGAATGGTTCTACTCCTTTATTGGAGTCCAGCGTTTTTAAATTAACCCCTTACCGACTTTTGTCGTACTCATACGGGCAATGTGGGGTTTGGGGTTCCCGCAAATTGCCGTATGAGTACGTGGGGAATTTTGCGCGTCACAAGGGGGAAAAGAGCCCCAAAGATCGCGGCATAAAAACCCAAGGGGGTATATTACCGCTGGCATGAAATGCCCCCAAAACCCCCCAAGGCCAGGAATGCGCTCCCCGGGGCCGTTGGGGGTTTTAACCCCCCCCCCCATTTTGGGAAAACGGCCCCCCCCCCCCCCCCCCCCCCCGGGACTTCTCCTTTTTTTTTTTTTTTTCCCCCCCCCCCCCCGGGCAGAAACCCTGTCCCCCCCCCCCTCCCCCCCCCCCCCCCCCGATCTCGGCGCAGTAACGGGCTGAGCGCCGTTACGGTCCCCTCCCAGACAGCCCGGATGCTGAATGACAGCACCCCGGGTTGTCTGGTGTGTCCGATGCCCCAATGATTGTGGGCACGTGAGACAGTTCCCATGGAGACCAGGATAGCTATAAATGTTTTTGGATCTCCTATTGATGAATGATTGCGATGTTATAAAATTCCCCCCTGGGGGAAAAGTGTAAAAAAGTAGAAAAATTTTAAAAAAAGAGAAAAAAAAGTAAACACAAACACAAAAAAAAAAATAAAAAAAAAAAAAACACACGTACAAAAATAAAAAAAGCCCATATTTGGGTACCCGGTGGTTGCGACCCCCATAAATCGTCAGGGGTTAATTAACCCCTTTCGGTGAACGCCATAAAAAAAAACCCCCCAAAAAAATCCAATAGCGATTTTTTTTTTCCCCCCAAGCAATAAAAATGGAGTAAAAATAATCAAAAAACTCAAATCAACATAAAAGTGATGCCAATTTAAAAGTCAGTTCACCCCGCAAAAAAAGCCCTTTTTAAACAGCCTGTATGGGGAAAATTAAAAAGTTCGGGTTTTTTTGAAGATACGATGCAAAAATATTTTTTTACACTAAAAACATTTTTTTTTTCAAAAAAATTGTGCTTTCAAATAAAAAAAATACATAAATTGGGTATCACCGAATCTCTCAACCACAGGTAAAACTAACTTTTCACGGATACTGCACGGTAAACGCTTTTAAAAAATAAAAATAAAAAAAAAATGCTAGGTTTGCATATTTTCTTACCCTACCTTTTCCAAAAAAAGTTTAAAAAAACGATCAAAAAAGTTTTGCCCCCCAAAAAAATTATTAAAATAAAAACGTCAATCATCCCGCAAAAAAAAGTCCTTACGCTCCAAAAACAGAAAAATAAAAAAAGTTAGGGCTCTCAGATGGGGTGATGCAAAAACGTTTTTTCCTTTTCAAATAAATGTTTTTTTTTATTGTTTAAAGCAGTAAAACTTTTAAAAAAATATAAAATTGGTTCGCTGAAATGTATCAACCTGTGAGAAAACAGCATGCATTTATACCGCCAGTGCCGCTATAAAAAAAAAATAAAAAACCACTACCGGGATTGCTTTTTTTTTGTTAAAAATGCTTAAAAAAAACCCCAAAAAAAAGTGACAAAGCATCAATCCCCCCATAATGGTATAATAAAAACTCAAGTCATCTCTAAAAAACAACCCCAAAGCAGTCCATATGCAAAAATTAAGAAAGCTAGGGCTGTCAAAATACACAACTTAAAAACGAATTTTTATAAAACTCGCTATTTTGTGTAAAGAAATAAAAACTAAAAAACTATATAAAATTTATATCATTTTTTTGTAGACCCCCTAGTAAAAGTTATCCCGTCATTTTCCCCCGTTGGCAATTACGTAAAATAAACCCCAAAAAACAAGGGCGGAACTGCGTTTCCCCCCTCCATTTCCCATGGCCCAGTGCTAAAAAAAAAACTACGGAACACCTGTGCACCCAAAATGCAAAATAAAACCCCTTAGGGGACCCCGAGGGGCTTGAATCCAAATGGAGCAAATTCGGAAAGGGTTTTCAAAAAACCTGTTTTAGTATTTGGGGGCTTTGGGATGCGCGGGCCCCCCCAATATCTGTGCGCCAAACCCCAAATAGACTCCTCCTTTGTACCCCCGCCAGGGCCCCCAAAACAGCAGTTTACACCCACAGTAGGGTATTGCCGAATTTGGGAAGAAATTGGGGGTAACACAATTTTGGGGCTTTTTTTCCCAAGATTCCTTGTAAAAATTAAAAATTTTTCAGCTAAAATTGCGATTTTTGGAAAAAAAAATTTTTTTTTAATTTTCAGAGCCCGAACGCTAAAAAAATTCGTAAAACGCTGTGGGGAGATATACTCATTTAACCCCTCTGGATATTTTTCCCGAAGGGGTTTAAATTTTCCCAATTGGGGGTTTTTTAGGGGTATTTTTTAATTTTTTTGGGAACCTTAGGGTGTCCCCCAAAACCCGAAAAGGCCCCAAAAAAAATTTAATGAAAATGAGGCCCCCCGAGTCCGTAGGTGCTCCCCCCAAAATTTGGGGCTTGTGGTTGAGCCCAAATAATGCACTAGGGCCACATTGGGGGGATTCGAAAACGGCAGAATCTTTTTTTTTTTTAACCCTAAAAATTTTTTTTGGCGATTAAGTAATACAAACAGAATCAGTTTGTATTGTAAGACCCAAATTTCAAATTTTATCCCCCAAAAAACAACCCCGCCCACCTCCCAAAAACAATCCCAGATTTAGGAAATGAAATAATTACAATACAAAAAATGCATATTAATAACATCAGTTTTTGTCCAATAAAAATTGTACCCGGCTGTCGGACGGCCCCCATCCACACAACTGCCTAGACCATCCAAACCTCTACACCGAGATCCCCCAACAACCCTTGCCTAATAAGTTCGGGCAGCAGACCGAATATCCAGCCATTTGCCCATTTTTATTATCTTAAATTTCCTCCCCTTTTTTAATACACCCCCCCCCTCCGAGCAATCAGCCAGTTTTACTTTATTAACAAATCCGTGCGCGGAGGTTCGCATCCCCGCCCTTTTTTTTTGGGGTATTAATTTCCTTCCATAAAAAAAAAGGGTTTGGTATTTGGATTTTCTCACCTCTGAAAAACCCTTAAGTCTCCTCATACCCCAAAAAACAAACCAACGGATTCAGTCCACTGTAAATTTGAAAATACGGGTTTGGGTCAATTTTGGGCAATAAAAATCCAATTCGCTTAGTTTTTGGGCAAAAGCCCGAAATAAGCATCAAGAGGGGGTGCACTGACACCTTTTTCCAGAGGAGAGGCCGAATTCCAATTTTTAGGGGAGAAAATAGAGGAGTTCTGTAAACTGATGTATTAAAATAATTGAGAATTCAGCTGTTATACTGAAATTTATGGGGTTTGGGCCCCCCCGTATCTCCCCCAAATATTAGGCCCCTTAGGGCCCCAAAATTCCTTTCCCCTACTCAAAAATTATTGGGTTTCTAGAAAAAAAATTTGCCCCTAAAAAGTTTATATAAAGTGGATATCAGTTTTCCCTTGTTGTTTTTTGTGTTCTTTGAACCCATCTATCGGAGTAAACTTGGCATTATATTTTAATTGTGTCTGATTTTTTGCATTAAAAAAGCCGTGGGGTAAAACATTAAGTATTTGTTAGTGTGTATGCGGTAAGGCAAATTCCATTTGCAATTGCGAAAACTTTTTTAAGCACCCCCCTGATCTGTAAGCATGAGAGACATATTGAAGGCCCTAGATGCCCCTGCCAAATCCCCAAGAAAAGCAAAAAAAATTCGGACAACCAGGGGGTATTCCAAAACCCGTATGGATTGCGAAACGGCAGAATCTGGGGAATCCCAAAATTAATTTTCTTTTTCCCGATCACATTTACCGTATTCTTGTCAATAAATCATAAATTTGAAAATCTGCAAAAAAAAAATTTTAAATTTTGAAAAATTTTACTTCCCACTTTGCTTTAAAATTTTGTGAAAAAACCTAAAGGGGTTAATAAATTTCTAAATGCTGTTTTGAATACTTTAAGGGGGTGGTTTCTTTGAGAGGTCATTTAGGGGTATCAACAACAGGTCAAAACAAAAGTCAGTTAGAAAATGGACTGGCCCTAAAAATATGGATTAAAAAGCAAATTTTCTTTAAAATTTTAAAATTTCTATAAATTTATAAGCCCCCCTAAGTGTAAAAAAAAAAAAATTTTAAAAAAATGTCCAAAAAAACAGAGACAAGGGGAAAATGCTGTTATAAATTTTTTGAGTGGAATAACTATTGTCTTACATGCAGAAATTTTTGAAGTTTGAATTGGTAAATTTTTCACATTTTTCACCCTAATTTGATATTTTTCACAAAATAAAAATCATTTTTTGGACAATTTTTTACTATCTTATAGCACAATGTGTCACGAGAAAACAATTTTGAAACACATGGATAGGTTTAAAATGTCAAAAAGTTATTCTCACATAAAGTAAAAATGACAGATTCAAAAAAAAGGGGTCTTCAGAGAGGCCAAAAATGGCTCCGGCGGTAAGGGGGGTTAAACTGATTTGGGCTTTATTGGGGAAAAGCACACACCTGTCTATTAAGACCCACAGCTCACGTGAAACAGGCAATGAGAATCATGAGGTCTAAGGAAAAATGCCAAGGAGCTCAGAGCGAATTGTGGGAAAGGCCAATCTGGCCAAAGGGTTTCAAAAAAATTTCTGCACATCAAGGTTCCTAAGAAACAGAGTGCCTCCATAGTCCCCTTTAAATTGGGAAAAGTTTGGGGAAAGACCACAACTCGACCCGGCTGCCCCGCCAAACTAAGCAAAGGGGAGAAGAGCCTTGGTGAGAGAAATAAAAAAAGAACCCCATATCCTGTGGCCCCAGCCGAGATCATAGGGGGGATGGTGAAAGTTCCCAAAATCAACTATCACTGCAGACCTCCACCCTCGGGGCTTTTTGGAGAGTTTCCCAAAGGAAACCTCTCCTCAGTGCAAAACATATGAAAGCCCGATACAGTTTGCAAAAAAACACGAAGGACACCCAGATTGAAAATAAGATTTTTGGTTGATGAGACGAAGATTGAACTTTTTGGTGTTAAGTATAAGGCTATGTTCATATGGGGTAATTTTGACATGCATTTCACGGCGTATTTGTGCTCTAATACGGGCAAGATGCGCGCCGAAATGACGGTAATCCATAGTTCTCATAGAGAAGTATGAATTACGCCTCCTCTCCCACTCGTACAAAAACGATCTTTATTGTACGCGCGGGGAGATAAGTGACATGTCAATTATTGACGGCGAATACATGCCCCGAGTAATGAATGTCAATGAGGACGGCGGGCTGCCGGTCCCCCCGCCCCACGGAAGTACGCGCTTGTCAGCGCGGCTCCCGAGAGACACACTGTACTCTATGTGCTGCAGTGCATCATGTGAATATACCCTTAGCGGTATGTGTGGAGAAAACCAGGCACTGCTTATCACCTGCCACATACAATCCCAAAAGTGAAACATTGTGGTGGCAGCATCATGCTATAGGGTGTTTTTCAGCTGCAGGGACAGGACGACTGGTTGCAATTGAAGGAAAGATGAATGCGGCCCAGTACAGAGATATCCTTGATGAAAACCTCTTCCAGAGTGCTCTGGACCTCAGACTGGGCCGAAGGTTCATCTTCCAACAAGACAATGACCCTAAGCACACAGCTAAAATAACAAAGCAGTGGCTTCAGAACAACTCTGTGACCATTCATGACTGGCCCAGTCAGAGCCCTGACCAGAACCCAATTGAGCATCTCTGGAGAGACTTGAAAATGGCTGTCCACCAACGTTCACCATCCAACCTGAAGGAACTGGAGAAGATCTGCAAGGAAGAATGACAGATGAGCCCCAAATCCAGGTGTGAAAAACCTGTTGCCCTCATTCCCAAGAGACTCATGGCTGTACTAGCTCAAAAGGGTGCTTCTACTCAATACACAGCAAAGGGTCTGAATACTTATGATCATGTGATATTTCAATTTTTCTTATTGAATAAATTTGCAAAAATATCTACATTTCTGTTTTTTTTCTTTCAAGCGTGTACATTGAAAAAAAAATCAACTTTTTTGATCTTACCAAATGGCTGCAATGAAAGAAAGAGTGAAAAATTTAAAGGGGTATGAATACTTTCCGTACCCACTGTATCTTCTGCCCCTTGCTCCTGTATCAGGCTGCAGCTGTTGGTTTTACCTTGGCTGGTTATGGAAAATGTGGGGGACCCCACATCGTTTTTTGTCTGAAAATGTATTTATTTAATGAGAATCTGCACATGGGCATCCACTGTAATCATTACAGGAGGTGCCCACTTTAGGATCTCTATAAATAAATGATTTTTGGAAAAAAAATAATACGTGGGGTCCCCTCCTTTTTCCATAACCAGCCAAATTAAAACTGACAGCTGTAGCCTGTTACTATCAGAATAGGAAGGTCCGTTAACACTGGTGCCTTTCCACTCTAAAATACCAGCCTGCACATTAGAGGGTCTATTCCTGACAGTTACCTGGCTCTTCCCAGTGCGTTAGGTACTGGGGTAATAGTAACATGGGGTTAGGGCATGTCCCCAGGACACGGGTTTTCGGCCAGTTTTTCAGGCGGTTTGCGGTTTTGCAGACTGCCTGAAAAACTGGCCGAAAATGAGCAGAACGGGGCGCTATGGAAAACTCGTGCAGCAGTCCCCACTGCACAGGTTTTCCGCCCGTGGGCTGCCCAAAAAACATTGAGCAAGCACATTCTTCTGTCACCGTGTGGGTTCATTTACATGACATATTTATAGGGCAAGTCATTAAGCATGCGGCGATACCAAATATGTGTACTTTAGTTTTGATCTTTTTTGGGGCGATTGGCATTTGTAAAGGGGAAAAGGGCGGTATATGTGTTTTTATGTTATTTTCATGTTTGTGTTTTACTGGTTTTTAACTTTTTTTTACTTTTTCACATTTTTTTTCCTTTTCCCCATAGGAGATTTGAATGAGTGATCTGAAGATCACTAATTCAAAAGAAATCAATGCACAGCTTATTGCTGTGTACTGGTCTCTGTAGCAACTGACCGTCACCTTGCCCGGCCATGCCCTTTGTATGTTGGTATGCCTTAGCTAGGTAGGTTGTTAGGCTCCAGATTGGTAGGTTGGTAGGCTCCATGTAGGTAGGTAGGCAGCAGTTAGGGGTCAGGTACATAGGCAGTAGATAGGTTGCAGGTAGGTAGGCCACAGGTAGGTAGTTAGGTAGGACCCAGTTTGGTAGGTAGGTGTTAGGAATGGAGGATAGTGGAGTCTCTGGGTCACTGTGAGAAGATGGTATGAGCCATGCCAGTGAGGGGAGTCTAAGGAGGCCCCCGGACTTCACCAGTGCCCGCCGCAAGACCGGTTGGGCTTTACTGTGGGGGATTCCCAGGTCACTACCCTAGACATGACCACTCACAGTGACAGGTTCAATGTAGAAAGGTCAGGACAGGCAGCAGGCAAATGAGGTCAAAGTCCAGGTAAGGGATGAGAGCACAGAAGAACAATAACTAGCAACTCTACTCTCAGACTAAATCACTCCAACAACCAGCAAGGGAGTGAGGAGAAAGTGAGGCAATAAAGGATCAATGCCCAGTGATAATCCTATCAGCAGTGCGCTGGCCGTTTAATTCTCAGAGAGTTGGCATGTCCTAAGGAGCAGGTACACATGTGCCAGCCAGCATTGGAGGGTGGAGCGGAGCAGGAGCTGGAAAAGGTAAGTAGTGTGGGCCGTCGGGGTAGGCAAATACAAGCGTGGGGACCGCTGCATGCTTCATGACATATTACCATGGGCATGGCCGGGTCCCTGTTGTTTCCCCAGTAGCTGCTGCTGTGTCTGTTGTAAACTTACCTGTCCCAGCTCCTGCCCCTGCTACGGTAGTAGTGCCGATGACTGTGTCCGCCAAAATTCACCCATCCTCACTCCAGCTCTGTGGTGTCCTGTGCATACATGCATGCCCCCTTAGGTGTTCATGCGACAGTGCATGGAGTTGTTTCCGGATGGAATATGTGCATCTCAATGTGAAGGGGAAGGGCTTTTCTCCGCTCATCGCGGAGAAAAGCCGGTCCCCCCCCCCCCCCGGGGGGGATGGCCGCAAAACGGTGCAAATGCGGTCGCAAACACCCACCGGTATTTGTCACTTGCCGTGTAAACGGCCCTATAGTGTCAGCCTTGGGGTGACAAAAACTACTGCTGGCTGACACCAAGTCTGAGCGCTAGTAATGGAGAGGTGTCTGTCAGATACCACCATTACTAAAACTGGAATGAAATGGGAAACAAAAACACACCATGCTCAGAAAACTTTTATTTAAATAAACACTCCCTGATATCAGCCCTCTTTCACCATTTTATTAAAGAAATCAATCCGACTTTGGTCCAACATAATCCAATGAGTCCGACAAAGTCCTAAGGGGAAACCTGTATGAATGTAAGAACATTAAAAGAAACATGACAGTACTAAACTCTATCTCCTGCACCCCCTGAAGATCATTCCTGTGGCTGATCTTCTGGGGGTGCAAGGTGTGGAGTTCCACGGCACAATATGATTCTGGGGAGTGCAGGCACAGCCGCAACACAATCTCCAGGGGGATGGTCCTATGCTCCCCCAAAGAGATTGTAAGCAGGGCTCTGTACTCCTCTCTCCCACCTCTCTCCACCATTACATTATGAATCCTAGTGCCAACACAAAATACAACCCCCCATCAACCCATAACTTCTCCACCTATTACCCCATAGTCCTCTCAGTTTTCTATGAGAACTATGGATTACCATAATTTCGGCATGCATCTCACCTGTATTAGAGGGCAAATACGTGGCCAAATGTGTGCCGAAATTACGCCGTGTGAACATACCCTTCCAGTCACAGAAGAGTCTCCGGTGTTCCCTAATGTTACGTATTATATTTAAAAATTTTGCAGAGCCTTGATACTGGTATACCATACACTGGTCACCATATAGCACTTATGGTAGGAATAGG
The DNA here is from genome assembly GCA_025379985.1 of Phyllomedusa bahiana. Taxonomy (NCBI): domain Eukaryota; kingdom Metazoa; phylum Chordata; class Amphibia; order Anura; family Hylidae; genus Phyllomedusa; species Phyllomedusa bahiana. The sequence continues at coordinate 35,904 of JAODAL010037544.1, forward strand.
TTGAGTGAAATTTTTAGGTTCAGGCACAGTTTGGGGGACCCCCAGCTACTGGATGCTAAATAGGCTATCCAACAGTCCAGGAAAGCTGGGTGATGCCAAAACCCTAATTTAGCTTTCTTCATTACACAGTTAGGTAGAGTAGCTGTGGCTTTTTCGGAGGGAGTGTGACTCCCAAACAAGGGGGTTTTCCCCATTTTCCAAAAGTTGCAATATGATTAATACCCTCTGGAAAGAAGTGGGAAAGCGGGTGATAACTGCAAAAGCAGAGTGACAAAACCCCAGTTTTTCCCAAAAATCAGATTTTAACCCAAAATAAAGAAGGTATTGGTTGTGTGTTTTTAGAGGGCTTTATACATTAAAGGGGCAGATTTACTATATTGTTTGTAACTAGACCCTGTTGTTAAATGTGTCAGATTTTGGTGCAGCTAATTATTTACTAGTTGTAGACACAAATATTGCAGCCACTCGCTGACCTCACCTCTTAGGGGGTTCATACAGGCGGGGCGATTAAGGAATGAGAAACATGCTCAAGTCGTGGGTCCCGAGGGTTTTTATGTCGCTGGAACCTTGTGAAAGTTTTCCATCCCCCACCATTTTTTCCTTTAAAACGATTCCCTTCCCCTTTTCAGGAAGTGTAAAACCCCCTTTTTTACTTGTGCTCTAGTGGTCAAGCACCCTAAGAGAATTCAATGTAAAAAGTAAAAAAATATTAATAATAATGTTTTAAAGTGTAGAAAAAACCTTAAAATAATAAAAAGTTATAATCACCCCCTTTTGCCACTTTACAAAAAAATAAATAAAATTGTTGCATCCGTAAAAGTCTGATTTATGAAAATCTAACATCATTTAACCCATACACTGAACACCATAGAAGAAAAAAATTTTTAAAAAAAATACCCAAAAATTTTGGTTTTTTTTGGCAGTAAATTTTGTGGTAGAATTTGTTTGCAGTTTCCCAGTATATTCTATGGCACAGTGAATGACACCATTAGAAAATGCATCTTGTCCCGCAAAGTAAAAGCCCTCAGATGTCTATGTAGATAAAAAAAATAAAAGGTTATGTCTCTGGGAAGGCAGGGAGGGAAAAACGACATGAAAAAAAAGCAGTGGGAAGGGGTTAACTTGCGCATCTGAAGCCGGCTTGTAACTCATTGTGAGCCGGCCTCAGAGAACAGGGATTTGTTTCTGTGGGAGGTCTGAATACAGCCAAGAACTTTAGCTGTATCCTTACCTTCCATAGAAATGAATGGGGAGAAGTGTTCTCTGAGGCCGGCTCGTAGGCTCGTTACAAGCCAGCCTCAGATGCAGAAGTAACATATGGGACACTCCCATGAGGGTTTTTCCTCTATTCTCAAGCCTTTATTGAACTAATAGACAGTTATTAAACTCCAGGGAGATTTGACACAAATGGATATTTCCCTTCTGATGTTTGCAATGGTTTCCATAGTATCTTCTTCCTCTCATGGGCCAGCTGACCCCACACCCTGGAAGCACTGACGTTTCAGGAAGTCCTATGACCAGCGCTAGCTCAGTGATCGATTGCTCCGCAATACATTTCTTTTGCCTGGAGCTCCACTTCGATTGCTGCTGCCTGGTTCAGGCGCTCTCAGCTGATCGGCTCGCAGGGAACAGGAAGTAGCAAGTAGTAGCTGCGCTGCTTCCTTCTCCTTCCCATCCTCAGTCTGTAGAATTGCACCAGTGCCCAGCATTAGCGCCCCCCGCCAAGCTGTGCCGGACATCTGCATGAGGCTGGATGCGCACCCCCCAAAAACCCAGCATAACATCGCACCTCCCAAAAACCTTTAATGACTGACTGGAAATGACGGCTCCAAAACACAACCACCAGTGAAAGGGGATTGCATCATGTACTGACTGGACCTGGCTGATCAGTGCCCCAGTTTTGAGGGATTTAGTTATTACCGGACCTGGCTGATCAGTGCCCCAGTGGTGAGGGCTTGAGGTGATGACTGACTGGACCTGGTAAAAACCCCCGTTGAGGCAAAGTGCATGTATGTACGACTGGGCCTGCTGTCAGTGCCCAGTGGTGAGGGGAGTGTATGGAAAGTACGACTACCTGGGTTATCATGCCCCATGGTGAGGCTGTGAGGTAAAATACTGACGGGCCTTAAACTATTTCCCGTGGGGAGGGCATGTTAGGTGATTTTATGACGGCCCCGGCTGATCAGGCCACCAGTGGGGAGGCATGTGCAGGGTGTACTGACTGGACCTCTGATAGTGGTGGGGGGGCATGGCAGTGGATGTACTAAGGCCTGGCTGATCAGGCCCCAGTGGGGAGGGCATGTGCTTTAATACTACTGGACCTGGCTGATCATGCCCCAGTTTTGAGGGGATTGCGTGATGTACTACTGGACCGGCGACATGCCGCCATGGGGGGCATTGCAGGGGATTTTCGACGGGGCCTGGCTGATCATGCGCCAGTGGGAGGCATGTGTAGTGTGAAGTCGAAGACTGCTATCACCCCCATGTAAGGGGGGGTGAGGGACTGACTGGACCTGGCTGACAGGCCCCCAGGGGAGGGGATTTTTAAGGGGATGTACTGACTGGCCGGGGATCATGCCACCCCCCCGTGGGGGGCATGTGCAGGATGTACTGACGGACCCGGCCCGTAGCCACCATGGGTGAGGGATGTATGTGATGTACGACTGGACCTCCCATCAGTGCCCCAGTGGGGAGGGGATGTGAGTGGGAATTGATGGGGCTGACTGCTGGGCCCGTGGTGAGGGCATGTGAGTGTGATTACTGACTGACCGGCTGACAGTGCCCCCAGGGAGGCATTATGATGTTTCTGACTGGACCTGCGATTGCTGCCATGGTGAGGATTGCAGTGTGATGTACTGACTGGACCTGGCTGATCAGTGCCCCCAGTGGTGAGGGCATGTGTAGTGTGATGTACTGACTGGACCTGGCTGATCAGTGCCCCCAGTGGTGAGGGCATGTGTAGTGTGATGTACTGACTGGACCTGGCTGATCAGTGCCCCCCAGTGGTGGGGCATGTGATGTGAGTACTGACTGGACCTGGCGTAGTCTGCCATTTGGGGAGGGCATGTAGTGTGAATGTACTGACTGGACCTGGCTGATCAGTCAGGCCCCAGGTTGTGAGGGCCCTGTGCGTATGTACTGACTGGACCTGGCTGATCATGCCCCGCCAGTGTGAGGCATGTGCAGTGTGATGTACTGACTGGACCTGGCTGATCAGTGCTGCCAGTGGTGAGGGCATGTGTAGTGTGATGTACTGACTGGACCTGGCTGATCAGTGCTGCCAGTGGTGAGGGCATGTGTAGTGTGATGTACTGACTGGACCTGGCTGATCAGTGCGCCCAGTGGGGGGCATGTGAGTGGATGTACGACTGGACCTGGCTGATCAGTGCCCCCAGTGGTGAGGGCATGTGAGTGTGAGTTACTGACTGGCCCTGGCTGATCAGTGCCCCCAGTGGTGAGGGCATGTGTAGTGTGATGTACTGACTGGACCTGGCTGATCAGTGCTGCCAGTGGTGAGGGCATGTGTAGTGTGATGTACTGACTGGACCTGGCTGATCAGTGCTGCCAGTGGTGAGGGCATGTGCAGTGCAGTGTACTGACTGGACCTGGCTGATCAGTCCCAGTGGGAGGGAAGTGAATGTGATGAAATGACTGGACCTGGCTGATCATTGCCGCCAAGTGGTGAGGCATGTGCAAGTGTATGTACTGGACTTGGACCTGGCTGATCAGTGCTGCCAGTGGTGAGGGCATGTTAGTTTTGATGTACTGCCCGGGCCTGGCTAATCAGTGCCCCATTGGTGAAGGGCATGTTCATGTGATGTACTGACTGGACCTGGCTGATCAGTGCTGCCAGTGGTGAGGGCATGTGCAGTGCAGTGTACTGACTGGACCTGGCTGATCAGTGCTGCCAGTGGTGAGGGCATGTGTAGTGTGATGTACTGACTGGACCTGGCTGATCAGTGCCCCCAGTGGTGAGGGCATGTGCAGTGTGATGTACTGACTGGACCTGGCTGATCAGTGCTGCCAGTGGTGAGGGCATGTGCAGTGTGATGTACTGACTGGACCTGGCTGATCAGTGGTGAGGGCATGTGTAGTGTGATGTACTGACTGGACCTGGCTGATCAGTGCCCCCAGTGTAGGGCAGTGATTGATGACTGACGGACCTGGCTGATCATGGCCATGGGAAAAGGGATTGTGGGATTAAAATGAACCTCTACATTTTCTTTATTGAAACACACCGGTGAATGGTGGAGGCATGTGTAGTGTGATTCTGACGGACCTGGCTGACAGTGGAGGAGGGCATGTGGGGTTTATTACTGACTGGACCTGGCTGATCAAAGTGGTGAGGGGATG
>JAODAL010037545.1:0-40255 GCA_025379985.1 Phyllomedusa bahiana
CCAAGAATCATCTACACTGGTGGGCCCCATATTCAACCCCACTGGAGGATCCCAAGAATCAACTACGCTGGTGGGACCTAACACTCAACTCCACTGGTATGCCCCAAGAATGATCTACACTGGTGGCCCCAAGAATCAACTCCGCTTGTGGCCCAAGAATCAACTCCAGTGGTGGACCCCAAGAATCAACTCCAGTGTTGGTGCCCATGAATCAACTCCACTGGTGGGCCCCAAGAATCAACTCCACTAGAAGCTCGGAGAATCAACCCCACTGGTAGGCCCCAAGAATCAACTCCGCTGGTGGCCCAAGAATCAACTCCAGTGGTGGCCCAAGAATCAACTCCAGTGGTGGACCCCACGAATCAACTCCACTGTTGGTGCCCATGAATCAACTCCGCCTGTGGCCCAAGAATCAACTCAAGTGGTGGACCCCAAGAATCAACTCCACTGTTGGTGCCCATGAATCAACTCCGCTGGTGGCCCAAGAATAAACTCAAGTGGTGGACCCCAAGAATCAACTCCACTGTTGGTGCCCAAGAATCAACTCCACTGCAAGCTCCGAGAATCAACCCCACTGGTAGGCCCCAAGAATCAACTCCACTGGTAGCTCCAAGAATCAACCCCACTGGTGGCCCCAAGTATCAACGCCACTAGTGGGGCACAAGAATCATCTACACTGGTGGCTCCAAGTATCAACTCCCCTGGTGGATCCCAATTTTCAACTCCACTTGTGGTCCCCAAGTATCAACTCCACTGGTGGACCCCAAGTATCAACTGCACTGGTGGACCCCAAGAATCAGCTCTACCAGTGGCCCCAAGTATCAACTCCACTGGTGGACCCCAAGAATCAGCTCCACTGGTTAGTCCCAAGAATCAACTCCACTGGTGTCCCCAGAATCAACTCCACTGGTGGGCCCTAGGAATCATCTCCACTGGTGGTCCCAAGAATCAACTACAGTGGTGGTTCCAAGAATCAACCCCACTGGTGGCCCCAAGTATCAACTCCAGTGGTGGGCCCCAAGAATCAACTCCACTAGTGGGGCCCAAGAATCAACTCCACTGGTGGCTCCAAGAACCAACTCCACTGGTGGCTCCAAGAATCAACTCCACTGGTGGAACTCAAGTATCAACCACTGGTGGACCCCAAGTATCAACTCCACTGGTGGCCCCAAGAATAACCTCCACTGGTGGCCCAGAAACTCATGGTGGCCCAAGAATCACCCCCAATGGTGGGCCCAAGAAAACTCACTGGTGGGCCCCAAGAACCAACTCCACTGGTGGGCCCCAAGAACCAACTCCACTGGTGGGCCCCAAGAATCAACTCCACTAGTGGGCCCCAAGAATCAACTACAGTGGTGTCTTCCAGGCGCCCTAGTGACGCTCATACCGTATTTGTCATTGAACTGAAACAATATAGCGGTGTAATGATAAATGAAAGCTGATAAGGATCTGGACAAGAATACATTATGTATGGGGATGAATCATGTGAATTGCTTGTGTGTGTACTAGATATTTACTAAGGAAATAAAGTAAAAAAAATAAATTATAAGGTGCCGGGAATATCCCTCTTAGGGGAAATATAACAAGGGCTGAGAGCCTAGCGGGAGGGAAGTGTAACCACGATGTAAATCTTCTGTAAATGAATACTAGAAAGATAATGGAGCCATGAAGCGGCACCGCTGGTCAATATTTGATATCAATCTTATATTAACAATACAGTGGACGCGCATAGTACGTATCAGAAGTTACAGATAAGGACATACGGACGTCATATTGGAGAGAGGGGGGGAACCTCCACTTTAACCTTCTTTATTAGCTATGATGAAGAGCCAGAGCAAAAAGCTTCCTGCCCCTTTAGGACCCCGATTTAAGTAACCCAATCATTTCAATTGGGGCTGTATGCCAATATTTCCCAAAGATGCCTTCGAGCTCAGTATTAGAAAAATTGAGCTCCTAGACCACAGCTGCGGCCCTCCAGCTGTTGGGAAACTACATCTCCCATCATGCCCACTGTTGTAGATCATATAAATGCATGATGGGAGATGTAGTTTCCCAACAGCTGGAGGGCCGCAGCTTGACACGTGTGTCCTAAACCATATAATATGTACTTAGCTCTATACTAGGGGCTGGCTGCTGTACTTTTATATTGAGGACCCAAGAAAACTTTTGCAAGGGGTGTAGTTACAAAGATGTTGAAGTACCAGTAGAATCCGGGTCCTGCAGGATCAGACTACACAATACGTGTTTGAAGTCTGTAACCATGGAGACATATACAGTACGTCACAGAATGAGTACACCCCTCACAGTTTTGGTAATATTGTATGTGCGGAATATGTTGGTGCTATATAAATAAAGATTATTATTATTATTGTCTCTTTATGGGACAACACTGAGGATCTGACACTTTGATATACTGTAAAGTAGTCAGTGCACAGCTTGTTTAACAGTGTAAATTTGTTGTGCCCTCAAAATAACTCAACACAGCCATCAATGTCTAAACCGCTGGCAATAAAAGTGAGTACACCCCTAAGTGAAAATGGACAAATTGTGCCCAACTTGCCATTTTCCCTCTACATTGTCATGTGACTTGCTAGTGTTACAAGGTTTCAGGTGTGAATGGGGAGCAGGTGGCTCCAGGAATCAACTCCACAGGTGGGCCCCAAGAATCAGTTCCATTGGTGGACTTCAAGAATCAACTTCATTAGTGGGCTTCAAGAATCAACTTCATTGGTGGGCTCCAAGAATCAATGACACTGGTGGGACCCAATAATTAACGTTACTGGTAAGCTCCAAGAATCAACCCCAATGGTGGGCCCCAAGAATCAACTCCACTGGTGGGACCCAAGAATTAACTCCACTGGTGGCCTCAAGAATCTACTCCACTTGTGAGCCCCAAGAATCTCCTTCACTGGCGGGCCCCAAGAATCTATTCCACTGGTGGGCCCCAAGATCAACTCCACTGGTGGGCCCCAAGAATCTACTCTACTGGTGGACCCCAAGAATCATCTCCACTGGTGGCCCCAAGAATCTACTCTACTGGTGGGACCCAAGAATAAACTTCACTGGTGGGCCCCAAGAATCAACACCACTGGTAGCCCCAATAATCTACTCCATTGGTGGCCCCAAGAATCAACTCTACTGGTGGGCTCCAAGAATCGACTCCACTGGTGAGACCAAAGAATCTACTCCACTAGTGGGTCCCAAGAATCAACTCCACTGGTGGCCCCCGAGAATCAACTCCACTGGTGGGACCCTAGAATCAGCTCAACTGATTGATGGGCCCCAGGCACCGCTGTCCAAAACTGGAAGTGTGTATCCCAGATGGGTAACCCCCCACCCATCAGATATTTTTGGCATATCTTATCAGTATACCTTAAATATCTGATATGAAAAAATAAATTTTTGCTGGAGCACTAAAAAATTGGTTGCAATACTTGAGGCCTCATGTATAAAAACTGTCGAGGTCTATGACTTTCTTTGTTGCCCACAACAACCAATCAGAGCTTCCCTTTCATTTCATATAGTGCTCTGAAAAAATGAAAGAGGAGCTTTGATTGGTTGCTTTGGGCAACAAAGACAGTCTTAGACCTAGACAGCTTTTATACCTGTCGCCCTTGATATCTACAAGGGCGAACAAAAGTCTGATAATGGGGCAAAAAATTGGACAGGTTGGATTTTCCCCGAATTATTTTATTGTTTCCTCAAAGATAAATCTTTCTTCTTCCTCCTTTAAAGAAATACTATTCTGCCAAAGGGAACATGCAATGACCCAATTTAATTGTTGACGACAGATCCTATCTTGGCCTCGTTAAATCGTTGTCCTTGGACCTCAATGGCACGTCCCACCACACGAGTTCTCATTCGGCATCATCTGTCCATTCTTCCCCATCGTCGGTTCTTTTAGTACTTTCAGGAACTACAATTTTTAAAACACCATAAAACCCGGAGATTTCTATGACCCTCATGTTTGTCAATCACTGTGATAATGAATTTCATGCTATGACTCTTAAAATTTTGGTTGCTTTTATTGGTACTTAGATGTATTTTATAGCTAAACAGGAGTTTTTCCCACTCTCCAGTATTTCCTCGTACGTTACGGCTCAGATATCTAAGTAGATCTATGATAAATGTTTAAGATGTTTGTTGTCTTCATGTCTCGTAATTCCGCAGTGGAGATCAGGCATGTGGCCAGAAATCTCGGCTTGTTTCCCTAAAGCCAACACAATCTCCAATAACAATAGTCAAAGTCAAAATGTTAGTAGAGGGCACCTGAAAATCAACCACACGTAGTCAGATGAATGATACCCTTTATGCCTCCTGACCTGAAGAGAGCATTAGAACTTGTGTGACCATGTTAAGATGGTGAGAAGATGTAACATGGTCCTTTGCAAGGGCTTGGGGGGACTTCTTCATGAACCATGAGTTAAAATGGTGCTCCCATCATAGAGTTTGATGGTATATTGATAGAAGTCTGATAGGTGCCGTTCCTACTTCTGGGATCTCCCCCATCTCAGGTATGGGCCCCCAGCTAGAAACAATATATGGTTTTGCACATCAAAAAAACTTTTTGAAAAAAAACGAGCATAGGTGCACACTGATGTGGAAGCAACATACATACACATTCCAAAAACAGTAGCACGCTATCAACTAAAGAAACTATGAAAGGGGACATAGGAATTTTTGAAAAAGCATTTCTGCTATCTAGGATACATGAAAAATTTTTGAGGTTCTTATTTCACATTTTTGATCAAAATTGCTTAAGCCCACCTCCAAAAATTCAACGGGACCTCAATGCAGGTGGGTCCTACACTAAGAGAGGTAACAAAATAGTGTAGGACTCGCCTGTATTGAGATCCCTTGCTGATCGTAAGGTGGGCTTAAGCAATTTTGATCAAAAATGTGAAATAAGAACCTCAAAAATTTTTCATGTATCCTAGATAGCAGAAATGCTTTTTCAAAAATTCCTATGTCTCCTTTGATAGTTTCTTTAGTTGATAGTGTGCTACTGTTTTTGGAATGTGTAGGTATGGGCCCCCAAAATTGTTGGCTCAGAATGGAGAACCAGTTGCACTTGTGCACGACTCTCCATTCTGTTCTATAGGATTTCCCAGTATAGGGGAGCAGTGTGTTCAGCACTACTCCTCCATTGAACAGAATCGAGAGTCGTGCACAAGCGTGACCAGCTCTCCATTCTGAGCCAATACTTTTGAGGGCTTGTTCCCGAATTAGGTGTGGTTCCAGAGATGGGACTTGCACCTTTTAGACTTTGATGGCACCTTTTAGAATTTGATGGCATGGCCTATTGATATGCCATTAAAGTCCATGGTGGGAACTCCCCTTTAAGAGATGAATCTGCACAATTGAAAGTCTCTGATTTGCCTGATCCTGGAGTGTAACTAGAATTCATAAAGCCCCTGTGATGGTTGACTTACCGCAACGTCAGGCCTGAGATGTGGATCCTCTGGACCACCGCAAGCAGCAGTATAAGCCACGCCAGGGAGCGGAGTCTAAGTAGGTGCGGTATTCACCCGAGCCCACCACAAGGCAGGCTGGGCTTGGTGCGGTGGAACACTACCAGGTCGCTACTCCTGACGTGACTTGCTTGTGGTGGCAGCCGAGGAGTAGCGTGGTACAAAATTGTGAAGCAAGCTCATAGTCGGGGACAGGTAAGAAGGTCAGAACAGGTGGCAATGGTTTGTGGTCGAGGGACGGAGGCAATAGGTACGGTACACGGAATAACAAGAACAGATTTAAGGAACGCTTTCTCGGAATGAACAAGGCTCTATTGAACTGGAGAAGGGAGAGAGGCAAATTGAATAGGGTCAGCATCCGCAGGCAGAGAACGAGGAGCGAGGTGAGGTGAGTGATTGGAGCTTTGTCCAGTACCGCGAATGCAGCACCACCCGCCATGGGTACAAGTGTGCCCGCAACCTGCTGCATGGGTAGCAGATGTGACCATAACAGCCCCATTGTAAAATGAGATAGGCCCCACGACCCAATGACAATAAACTAAAACAGCAGCATCAGAAGCTGAAGAAGAAAAATTAGAGGTATAAATAATACTGCCATATATCAAAGCACAAAATTACCAATATGTTTTTATCTACAGAAAAAGTACGATGCATCTGAGTGGGACCCCTAAAACTCTGGGCCCTATAGCAACAGCAACAGATATAGGTACACTCATGCTGGTACCCAAGAACTGCATTAAGGGACCAGGGTACAGACGCGCCGCAGTACATTGTGTGTTTCGGGAGCTCGCGCTAATATGCGCGTACTCCCGCAGCCCGGGGAGGGGGGGGGCACCAGCCCGCCGGCCCCATTGACATTCATTACTCGCGGCGCGTATTCGCCGCAAATAATTGATATGTCACTTACCTCCCCGCATGTACAATACGATCGTATTCGCCGAGCAGAGAGAAGAGGAGGCGTAATACATAGTTCTCTATGAGAACTATGTATTACCGTAATGTGCTCCGAATTTACGCCGTGTGAATGTACCCTAACAGGTCATCTTGCAGGATAGCCACGTATAGGGGAGTTAGAGAGAAGATCTTCTTTCATCTGGAGGAGAATATTTTTCATACTATTCCCAAGGAACATTGTCTTAATGTCTTCCTGTCTTTATATTCATTATCGGTTGATGCCAGTGGTCAAAAGTATTGGGTTAAAGGGGTTTTGCCACCATCTCATTTCATACCTCCTGCCTCCAGCTCTTCAGCTCTGTGTGCTCAGAAGGGGGCGTGTGTGATTTGTTTGAATTGCATATCCTGTGACCCAGCAGGATGACATCAGCAGGCCTTTCCTCTCTCTAGTCAAAGAAAGGTCTGTTTATGTATAGAATTGTAAGTAGCTACACTGTAGCTCAGAGGTAATATTTTTGCTTTACAGCACAAGGGTCCTAGGTTCAATCCCTGCAGGAACTTAACCTGTGGATTTTTATTTCCTCTTTATCAATGCACATAGCTCATTGAGGGTTCTTTTTTTAATGATTTATTACTAACTAGTCCAAAGGACAGGGGCAGAGTGACAGCATCTGGGGTTTGAACACTCAGTAGCTGCCTGAGAAGAGAGGTGATGTCTGAGCATGTGCGACCAGGAGGGAGGAGCTCTCCAGCCCTGGTCGTTCCCTGGAGCGAGTTGTAAAAAAGTATCACTAAAGGAGCAGCTAAGACATAAACGGTGCAGAATTTTTAATAATGATGAATGGTGGAAATGTTTATTATTTAATTTTTAAACTTTCCACATCAAATTTACTTCGTGGCAAAACCCCTTTAAGTTCATGTATAGATAGTGTATATTTTACATAATGTAAGGTGAGTCATTATAGTACACATCTTATACTGATCCTAACCAAGGGCAAGCATTATATTCCAGAGTATACCTACTATTTTTCTGTGTACATTACTTATCCTGTACTGATCCTGAGTTACATCCTGTATTATACTCCAGAGCAGCACTCACTATTCTGCTGGTGCAGTCACTGTGTACATACATTACTTATTTCCCCGTACTGATCCTGAGTTACTCCTGTAATTATCCTCCAGAGCTGCACTCACTATTCTGCTGGTGCAGTCACTGTGTACATACATTACTAATCCTGTACTGATCCCGAGTTACATCCTGTAATTATGCTCCAGAGCTGCACTCACTATTCTGCTGGTGCAGTCAATGTACATACATTACTTATCCTGTACTGATCCTGAGTTACATCCTGTATTATCCTCCAGAGCTGCACTCACTATTCTGCTGGTGCAGTCACTGTGTACATACATTACTTATCCTGTACTGATCCTGAGTTACTCCAGAGCTGCACTCACTATTCTGCTGGTGGAGTCAGACCCATACCAGCTTAGCTGAGCCCCTATAATTAACAAGCCAATTAGATAACTGAACACTTCCCTAAATGCATATCAGTGATTTAAGCTCTGAAGCCTACAGAATTCTGAATTCAGCTCTGGAGTACAATACAGATTCAAAATCAGAATCAGTGCAAGGTAATATCATATATTTACAAAGTTATTTTTCTTTTATGGTTTGTTTCATGGGGACACAGTAACGCCAAATCAGGCGGGCACAGGAACATAATATCCTGGTTTCTGGCAGAGCCCTGGAGCTGGTACACGAGATATATTTCGGGTTTGTATCAGCAATTGAATGCTATTTTGCTTCAAATCTAAACATGTTAAAAAATCTGTGCCCATTGATTAATACATTTGTCTATGCGTCAAAGCTCTGTTTTTCGGATACAGCGCTCCACATGCCAAAGCTATAGGGTGAGGCTACGTCTGCCTGCAGCCTTCACTAGGGAGAGGCCACTGTGTGCCGTAATATTATATATGAGCGGTATATTTATACAGGAAATAAAGTGAAAAAATAGAAATGCAGGGAATGTCCCACAGAGAAGAAACATCACCAAAGCTGAGTTACTACAAGTAGTTGCAAGGGTGTTCCCACCATACACATTGATGGTATAACAATGGACTATCCCATCAATGTCAGATGGGTGCAGCTCCCGACTCCAGAACAAGTGCTGAAACCTCTACTCTGCTGTGTAGGGATCCCTGGTGTAGGGCAATGGAGGGGTTAATGCTGGATACGTGGTGTTCCAGGGCGCTTAGGGGGTCAATGTAGGGATCCCTGGTGTAGGGAAATGGAGGGTTTATTGCTGGATACCTGGCGGTCTAGGGCAGATAGGGGGTCAATGTAAGGATCCCTGGTGTAGGACAATGGAGGGGTAATTCTGGATACCTAGTGATTTAGGGCAATCAGGGATTTATGTAAGGATCGCAGGTGTAGGGCAGTGAGGGGATAGTGCAACATGAAGACTTGTAAAGTTGATACAGCAAAACAGGACGGCAGTAATATCCTTAAAATCCACGAGGCTTTATTGAAGACATTAAAAAATATCAGTAAAGCATATGGGCAGAGGACGATGCAGGGACTGACATCTAAAAGGTGAGCTGGCATAATTGTACGTTTTGGGTAGTGCAACATACCTTGTGGTCTAGGGCATTGAGGGGGTCAATATAAGGTGTAGGGCAATGGAGGGGATAATGCTGCATACCTGGTGGTCAAGGACAGTTACATAGTTTACAAAGACCAACATCCATCCAGTTCAGCCTATTTTCCTAAAGTGTTGATCCAGAGGAAGGCAAAACCCCCATGAGGTAGAAGCCAATTGTCCTCATTTTAGGGAAAAATTCCTTCCTGACTCCAATCTATCATCAGAATAAATCCCTGGATCAGCGACCCCCCTCTAGAATCCCGGTCACTATAACTTGTTCTATTATTACATCTAGAAATGTATCCAGACCCTTCTCCAGAATCCTGGTCACTATAACTTGTTATATTATTACATCTAGAAATGTGTCCAGACTCTTCTCCAGAATCCTAGTCACTATGACTTGCTATAATATTACATCTAGAAATGTATTCAGACCCTTCTCCAGAATCCTGGTCACTATAACTTGTTATATTATTACATCTAGAAATGTATCCAGACCCTTCTCCAGAATCCTGGTCACTATAACTTGTTCTATTATTACATATAGAAATGTATACAGAGCCTTCTCCAGAATCCAGGTCACTATAACTGTTATATTATAATCTAGAAATGTCATCCAGATCCTTCTCCAGAATCCGGTACACTATAACTGGTTTATATTATTAATCTAGAAATGTATCCAGACCCTTTGTCTCCATGAATCCCATGCGTCCTCGCAATATACACTATGTTTACATAATTCTTTACATTTAGAAAATTATCAGACCTTCCCCAGAATCCCGTCACTTATTACTTGTTAAGTTATATACATCTAGAAATGTATCCAGACCTCTAATCTCAGTATCCCGGTCCACTATAACTTGTAATATTACTACACCTAGAACTGTATCCAGACCCTTCTCCAGAATCCCGGACACTATAACTTGTTATATTATTACATCTAGAAATGTATCCAGACCCTTCTCCAGAATCCAGGTCACTATAACTTGTTCTATTATTACATCTAGAAATGTATCCAGACCCTTCTCCAGAATCCAGGTCACTATAACTTGTTCTATTATTACATCTAGAAATGTATCCAGACCCTTCTCCAGAATCCTGGTCACTATAACTTGTTATATTATTACATCTAGAAATGTATCCAGACCCTTTTTGATCTCTGTTATTGAATTCACCATGACAAGTTCCTCTGGCAGAGAGGTCCACAGTCTCACTGCTCTTACAGTAAAGTCTCCCTTTCTATGTTTATGTAGAAACCTTATTTCCTCGTGGCGTGGAGGATGTCCCCTTATTCTGGATACAGTCCTGAGTATAAACTAAATAACCCGAACCTTGCTAATCTTTCTGGGTATTGTAGTCCACCCAGTCCTTTTATTATTTTTGTTGCCCGCCTTTGTACCTGTTCAAGCTCTACAATGTCTTTCCTGTGCACTGATGCCCAAAACTGTCCCCAATATCCCCTGTGTGGTCTGAGCAGTGACTTGTATAATGGGAGAATGATGTTCTCATCATGTGCATCTTTGCCCCTTTTAATACACCCCATGATCCTATTTGCCTTGGCAGCTGCTGCCTGACACTGGCTGCTACAGTTAAGTTTACTGTCCACCAGGATTCCCAAGTCCTTCTCCGTGTCACTTTTGCCCAGTGTTTTTTCCATTTAACATGTAATCATGTAATGGATTTTTCCTCCCCATGTGCAGAACCTTGCATTTATCTGTGTTAAACCTCATCTGCCACTTCTCTGCCCCGGCCTCCTACTTATCCAGATCCCTTTATAATAACACATTCTCCTCTATTGTGCTGATTACTTTACAGAGCTTAGTATCATCTGCAAATATCTATATTCTACTGTGCAATCCTTCTGTAAGATTATTAATGAATATATTAAAGAGAATACGGCCCAATACTGACCCCTGTGATTCCCACTAGTAACAGTGACCCCTCTAATACTGACCCCTGTGGTATCTCTCTAGTAACAGCGAATGGTTAATGTAAGGATCCCTGGTGGATGACTTTTGAGGGGTTAATACTGGATACCTGGTGGGCTAGGGCAGTGAGGAGGTTAATGTAAGGATACCTGGTTTAGGGACTTCTTTAAGTTTTTAATTCCCAAACTGACTTGCATTTTACAGTGATTAATAGTTTGCCTGTGTTTGTTTAATGCCTCCATAAAGGGGTTTTACCACAAAGCAAAATTTATGTGGAAAGCTTGCATCTTCACCATTCATCATTATTTTAAATTCTGTAGCATTTTTGCTTTAGCTGCTCCTTTAGTGATCCATAGTGTACATTTCGTCTCCAGGGGATACGACCAGTGACGAGAGCTCCTCAGTCCTGGCCGCACATGCTCAGACATCACCTCTCCTCTCAGGCAGCTACTGTCAGTCTCTTCCCTGCTTAGTAATCACACACACTCACTGCTGAGTGAGTGTTCAACCCCAGGTGCTGTCATTCTACTCCCGTCCTCTGTACTCCTTAGTAATCACACACACTCACTGCTGAGCGAGTGTTCAACCCCAGGTGCTGTCATTCTACTCCTGTCCTCTGTGCTCCTTAGTAATCACACACACTCACTGCTGAGCGAGTGTTCAACCCCAGGTGCTGTCATTCTACTCCTGTCCTCTGTACTCCTTAGTAATCACACACACTTACTGCTGAGCGAGTGTTCAACCCCAGGTTCTGTCATTCTACTCCTGTGCTCTGGACTCCTTAGTACTCACACACATTCCTGGCTGAGCAAGTGTTCAACCTCAGCTGCTGTCATTCTACTCCCATCCTCTGTAACCCTTAGTAATTAGTCAAACAGTGCAAATAAACAAATGAAAAAAAGAGACCTCAATCAGGTCTGTGCATTGAGGAAAAACAATCCACATGTTTGGTCCCTGCAGGGATTTGATTCTAGAACCCCTACGCTGAAAGGCAGAAGTACTTACCACTCAGCTACATTGTAGCTACTCACAGATCTTTACATAAACAGAGCTTTGTTTGACTACAGGGAGCACACTGTGAGGAAAGGCCTGGTGATGTCAGCCTGCTGGGTCACATGATATGCAGTTCAAACAGATCACGCACACCCCCTTTTGAACACACTGAAAGCTGAAGCATGATGAACCAGGAATGAAATGCCTTCGTGGCAAAAACCCTTTAATCCTTCGCCAAATGTGTCCGGTGTGATGTGAATTGTTAGAACGGGATTATGACGAGGCCTGATACACCGTGGCATTTGCATGAAGTTAACCTACAAATTTTTCTTGCATATAAAATTTATGACTTGATCGTGCCAATGAATTATTTGCATAGGTGGTGTCATGCAAAACATCACTGTCTTGGGTTTTTCCAACTTCCGTCTAAGCCGCATGGGCTTCATAGATAGTCACGTTATTGTTTATAAGAAATATTTAGTATTGCTTTTATGTAGGGCGACTGGCCAAATTGTGATGGCTAGACGACTGGATCAGAGCACCTCCAAAAAGGCAGGTCTTGATGGGACTTCCCAATATGTAGTGGTTAGTACCTACCAAGTTAGTACCTACCAAGAGTGGCCCAAGGAAGGACAACTGTTCAACTAGAGACATGGCCATGGGTGTCTATGCTTCATTGATGCACATGGGGAGTTAAGGGTAGTCCATCTGATCTGATCTCACAGAACAGCTTCTGGAGCACGAATTGCTGAATAAGTTTCTGCTGGTGATAGAAAGGTGTCAAGACACAAGAGGTGTCGCAGTTTGTTGTGTATGGGGTCACAGAGTAGACAGAGCCCATGATGAGCCATGTCCACCACTGAAATTGTCTACAATGGACACAAGAACATCGGAACTGGAAGAAGGTGGTCTCATCTATTGAACCTCTTTTTCCAGCATGTGAAAGGCTAGGTGCATGTGTGTCACTAACCTAAGAAAGAGATGACATCAGGATGCATTATGGGTAGAAGACAAGATGGCGGAGACAGTGTGATGGGCAATGTTCTGCTGGGGGCTTCTGGTATCATGTGGACGGCCGGGTGCAGGTGCATCACTTGGCACAAGGAAATATTATAGGAAGAAGACAAGATGGTGGAGACAGTGTGTGGCCAATGTCCTGCTGGGGGGTCCTGGTATCATGTGGATGGCTGGGCGCATATGTGTCACTTACCTGGGGAAGAAATGGCACCAGGAGACATTATGGGAAGAAGACAAGATGGTGGCGGCCGTGTGTTGGGCAATGTTCTGCTGTGGAGTCCTGGCATTATATGGATGGGTGGGTGCGTGTGCGTCACTTACCTGGGGAGAAGATGGCATCAGTTTGCATTATGGGAAAATTACAAGATGGTGGAGGCAGTGTAATGGGAAATGTTCTGCTGGGGGGGTCATGGCATCATATGGACGGCCAGGTGCGTGTGCATCACTTACCTAGAAAAGAGATGGCACCAGGATGCATTATGGGAAAAAGACAAGATGGCGGAGACAGTGTGATGGGCAATGTTCTGCTGGGGGGGGTCCTGGTATCATGTGGACGGCTGGTGCAGGTGCATTACTTATCTAAGAAAGAAGTGGCACCAGGATGCACTATGGGAAGAAGAAAAGATGGCGGAGGCAGTGTGATGGGCAATGTCCTGCAGGAGGGTCCTTGCATTATGTGGATGGGCAGGTGTGTATGTGTTACTTATCTGGGGAAAAGATGACACCAGGACGCACTATGGGAAGACAAGATGGCGGGGGCAGTGCGATGGGCAATGTCCTGCAAGGTGGTCCTTCTTCCGCAGGAAATATCCACCCCACGGACAAACTGCAGAAATTGGTCAAGAATGAGGAACATGACAAAGAGTTCACGGTGGTAACTTGGCCTCCAAATTTCCCAGAGTTGATCAAACATCTGTGGCATGAGCTGGAGAACAAGTCAGATCCATAGAGGCCAGACCTCACAACTTACAGGGGTTATAGGATCTGCTGATGATACCTCAGGACACTTCGGAGGTCTTGTGAAGTCCGGTCCTGGACAGGTCAGCACTAGGAGGACCTACAGATTATAAGGCAGTTCTGTATTATCAAGGTATCTAATAATATCGATTCTTGTTATCTGACACGAGATAGATAGCAGGACATGTTCTATTAACCTGGGGTCTGCTGGGTCTTCACTGGAATCTACAATATTTCACAATCTGACGTTGCTGGTGCAATAAACATTAGAGCACTTTTTTTAAAAAAAAACAAAAAACACTTGCACATTAGATCAGTGACCTGTGCATTATCTGCCGGTGATTCATCTTGTTAAACCAGGCTTGGTATGTGTTTAGATAAGATATTAATAAGATATAAATACAGCAATAAAGCTATTTCTGGACTTCGCTCATGCATTAAACTAGCCTGTATGTTTTTGCACGTAGTTGGGGATGGTCAGGCTCTGAATGGCCCGTAGAGGAACAGGGAACATCCCCGGAGGACCCCTGAGCATGGCAGGCCGGAAGTTGCTTTTACACTGCATATACATCCTGGGGAGAGGTGGAAAGGCGTAAAAAAAGAGAGGCAAAAAGCAAAACACAGATTATAAGTGACATGTACAGTGGCTGTAGGATGTGGCCCAGAATCATCTCCACGGGTGGCCCCAAGAATCATATCCACTGGTGACCCCAAGAATCATATCCACTGGTGACCCCAAGAATCATCTCCACTAGTGGGCCCCAAGAATCATCTCCACTAGTGGGCCCCAAGAATCATCTCCACTAGTGGGCCCCAAGAATCATCTCCACTAGTGGGCCCCAAGAATTATCTCCACTAGTGGGCCCAAGAATCAAATCCACTGGTGGGCACCAGAATCAACTCTACCAGTGGGCTCCAAGAATCAAATCCACTGGTGGGCCCCAAAATAAACTGTACTACAGGCTGCAATGGTTGGACCCCTGATCTAGTACTGATGGGCTATCTTTAGAAGAGACTATCAGTTTTGTATAGCTGGTATGGAAGTGGTGAACAATATAAAGTGTTTCGTAATGTTGATTTAAATAAAAGCCCACACATAGTAGTCAGGAAATTATACTGTACATTATAACATGGTGTAGAACTTCTATAAAAACTAACTGGAGCCCTTGTCTCAAGAGAGAAAGCTGATACCCAGGACACTGAAAACTTCTTTTGTTCGATTTTTTTTCTCACGTGTGCCATTCTAATTAGAACACCAAAGTGAACACCCTTACCACATGATTTAAGTCTGACCTAAATTAGCACTTAGACACTTTCATTTCATATAGTGCTCTGAAAAAATGTTAAGGGACGCTCTGATTGGTTGCTATGGGCAACAAGGAAAGTCTTAGACCAAGACAGTTTTCATACATGTCCCCTTAAATAACTCCTTTAAATTTCTGTCCTAGTGACCACCTTTTGAGAACAAGTAGCATGATGTGGTCACAGACATTACTATCTGCTACACAAGACACGCACCTTCCAGGCTACATAGGCTTGTTTCGGACTTCTTCCACTCAGTAAGCAGCAAAGGATACTGATTACAATATTACAAAGTCTCAGTATTCTACATCAAGTACTTCTGTAAAACTGTAGTACTACTACAAAAACTGTCTGCGACCTTTGTCTCGAGACTGAAAGCAGGTTTCCTGGACACTAAAATCTACTTTTGTTACTTTTGACGCTTCTTTCTCAAGCGCACTATTGTAATTTGACACCAAAGTGAACACTCTTACCAGATGATTTAAGTTTGACCTAAATTAGAACTTTGACACTGGATAACCTCTTTAAATATCTGTCCTGGTGACCACCATTTGAGTACAGGTAGCTACGTAGCATGATGTGGTCACAGACATTACTATCTGCTATACAAAGCCCGCCCCTTCCGGCTACATAGGCTTGTTTCAGACCCCTTCCACTCAGTAGGCAGCAAAAGATACTGCTTACAATATGACAGAGTTTCAGTATATTACATCAAGTGCTTCTATAAAAACTAGTACTACTACAAAAAACTGTCTGCAACCTTTGTCTCAAGAGAAAAAGCCAGATTCCCTGGACACTGAAAACTTGTTCCGTGTGTTTTGATTTTTTTTCTCAAGTGTGCTAATTAGAAAACCAAAGTGAACACCCTTACCAGATGATTTAAGTCTGACCTAAATTAGTACTTTGACACTGGATAACCCCTTTAAATGTCTGTCCTGGTGACCACCTTTTCAGTACAGGTAGCTATGTGGCATGATGTGGTCACAGGCATTATTATCTGCTATACAAGACACAAACTTCCAGACTACATAGGCTTGCTTTGGACCCCTTCTCAGTAAGCAGCAGAAGACATTGCTCACAAAATTATACAGATTCAGTATATGACATCAAGAAAACGGGAACAGAAGAAGAAATAATATAAATGATGAGTTGTGTGAGCGCTATAATAGAGAAGACATGAAGTGGATATCAGTGCAGTTATTTCAGCACCTATAATGAATCCTTCAGGTGCTGTGTGGGGAATATAAAGACCCTTGTTCATCTATTATGGGATACAATGACCAGTTTATAATATTCTGATACAAGCTGGAGAACCTCGGAGCGTTCCTCTTGGGCAACCTGACAGGAAGTCTTTCTTCAGAAATGTTCTTATGAGTCACTTTTATTATAATTAAATTGAATGCGTACAGAATGAATGATGATTGGTTGTTATAGGGATTTATGTCTATTTAAGATCTTATTATCCCTAATCAATGGACAACAGTTTACAGTAACTTCCGCACCCAGCCCACAAAAACAAGCAGTAATTGGATTATGACCACAATCATGCGTGTGGCATGTCAATAACATTTATGGTATCACCAAGTCTGCACCCAGCCTACACCAACATCAAAACTATTGGAGCACCCAGTTAACAGTGTATTTCTCATACAGTTGAGGCTCAAAGGTCTTAAAGAGATTGTTTAGGATTTGAAAACTTGGGTTGTTCTCTTTCAAAAACAGCGCCACACCGGTCCATGGGTTGAGTCTGGTATTGCAAGTCCATGGAAGTGACTAGGGTTGAGCCGCAATACCACATACAACCCGTGGATAGGTGTGGGGCCAATGCATGTAGATGGAAGATGTTCCTCTTGTGTAGTAGGAATACAAGGTGCAGGGAGTAACTGTTGAACAAACCCAGAACTTGGAGTGGTAAGACAGAGCTCATTATAGCGAGTGACCATGTGACTCAATCTAACTCTCCATAAGCTCTAGAATGGCTACCTGTAGTTGTTACTTCTCAGGAGGAGAAGTAACAACAAATAGTGAAACTTAGTGGAACCATAAAAAGTTAAAAGGATCTGTTAGGACCTATTACTATACAAAACCCATCATAGATCCAGGCTCGGACTTGCCCACAGGGGAACTGGGAAAACCCCCCGTTGGGCCCTGAAGCATGCCAGACCTTGAGTTTCTTTAAAACTGCATATACATCCGTATGAGAGGCAAAAAGCAAGAAGCAGCATATAAGAGGCAGGTACACAAGGTGTAGGGTGGGCCCTCAGAATAAACACCACTGGTGGGCCCCCAGAATCAACTCTACTGGTGGGTCCCAACAATCAGCTCCACTGGTGGGTCCCAACAATCAGCTCCACTGGTGGGTCCCAACAATCAGCTCCACTGGCGGGCCCCAAGAATCAGCTCCACTGTTGGGCTCCAAGAATCAACTCCACTGTTGGGCTCCAAGAATCAACTCCACTGGTGGGCCCCAAGAATCCACTCCGTTGGTGGACCCCAAGAATCAGCTTCACTGTGGAGCGCATCAAGAACCCCGGGGGCCAAAATCCCCCTGGTGGACCAGAATACTTCACTGGTGGGTCCCATAATCAACCCCACTGGTGGGCTCCAAGAATCACCTCCACTGGTGGCCCCAAGAATCCCCTCCACTGGTGGGCCCCAAGAATCACTTCACTGGTGGGTCCCAAGAATCAATTCACTGGATGGGCCCCATAATCAACTCCCTGGTGGCCCCCAAGAACACTCAACTGGTGGCCCCATAATCATCCCCGCTGGTGGGCCCCAAGAATCAACTCCACTAGTGGCCCAAGAATCAACTCAAATGGTGGCCCCAAGAATCAACCTCCCCACTGGTGGGCCCCAATAACCAACTCAACTGGAGGGCCCCACTAATCAACCCGCTGGTGGGCCCCAAGAATCCCGCTTCACATTGGTGGGCCCAAGAATCGGCTTCACTGGTAGGCTTCCATAATCAACTCCACTGGTGGGCCCCAAGAATCCACCCCACTGGTGGACCCCAAGAAGCAGCTTCAGTGGTGGGTCCCATAATCAACGCGCCTGGTGGGCCCCAAGAAGCAACTCCACTGGTGGCCCCAAGAATCACCTCCACTGGTAGGCTCCAAGAATCAACTCCACTGGTAGGCTCCAAGAATCAACTCCACTGGTAGGCCCCAAGAATCACCTGCACTGGTGGGCCCCAAGAACCCACACATCTGGAGGGCCCCACTAATCAACACCGCGGGTGGGCCCCAAGAACCAACACAAAAGGAGGTCCACACTAATCATCTCCGCTGGTGGGCCCCAAGAATCAACTCCACTAGTGGCCCAAGAATCAACTCCATTGGTGGGCCACAAGAATCAACTCCACTGGTGGGCCCCAAGAATCAACTCCACTGGAGGACCCCAAGAATCAACTCCACTGGTGGGCCCCAAGAATCTGCTCCACTGGTGACCCCAAGAATCAGCTTCACCGGTGGCCCCAAGAATCAACTCCACTGGTGGCCCCAAAATCACCTCCACTGGTGGGCCCCAAGAATCAACTCCCCTGGTGGGCCCCAAGAATCAACTCTACTGGTGGCCCCAAGAATCAACTGCACTGGTGGGCCCCAAGAACCAACTCATCTGGAGGGCCCCACTAATCAACTCCGCTGGTGGGCCCCAAGAACCAACTCAACTGGAGGGCCCCACTAATCAAGGCCGCTGGTGGGCCCCAAGAATCAACTCCACTAGTGGCCCAAGAAGCAACTCCACAGGTGGCCCCAAGAATCACCTGCACTGGTGGGCCCCAATATCCAACTCAACTGGAGGGCCCCACTAATCATCTCCGCTGGTGGGCCCCAAGAATCAGCTTCACTGGTGGGCCCAAGAATCGGCTTCACTGGTAGGGTCCATAATCAACTCCACTGGTGGGCCCCAAGAATCCACCCCACTGGTGGACCCCAAGAATCAGCTTAACTGGTGGGTCCCATAATCAACTCGACTGGTGGGCCCCAAGAATCACCTCCACTGGTGGCCCCAAGAATCACCTCCACTGGTAGGCTCCAAGAATCAACTCCACTGGTAGGCTCCAAGAATCAACTCCACTGGTAGGCCCCAAGAATCAACTCCACTGGTGGCCCCAAGAATCACCTGCACTGGTGGGCCCCAAGAACCAACTCATCTGGAGGGCCCCACTAATCAACTCCGCTGGTGGGCCCCCAAGAAACCAACTCAATGGAGGGCCCCACTAATCATCTCCGCTGGTGGGCCCCAAGAATCAACTCCACTAGTGGCCCAAGAATCAACTCCGCTGGTGGGCCCCAAGAATCAACTCCACTGGTGGACCCCAGGAACCAACTCCACTGGAGGACCCCAAGAATCAACTCCACTGGTGGGCCCCAAGAATCTGCTCCACTGGTGACCCCAAGAATCAGCTTCACCGGTGGGTCCCATAATCAACTCCACTGGTGGGCCCCATAATCAAGTCCACAGGTGGGCCGCTGGAATGAAATTCCACTGGTGGTACCTAGACACCCTAGTCTGACACTGCAGATCCTTTATCAGTGGAACCCATGACGTCAATGTGAACACATCCTTACATGATTCTGTTTTAATCTTTCACATTAAATACCAAACCCAATGGAGGCTTCTTTCCGTATTTACTCTACCCCATGTAGCGTGGATCAATAGATGAAGTGATAGTTAAAGGTTATCTACACCTCAGAAAATTGAGGGTGAGTCACTTCTACTTTTGTTGCATTTTGCCATCTCTTATGGTTTCAGGAACTTGAAGACCGATTTACAATTACAAAAAGATTTGGAGTGCAGGTATCCAATAACTAGAGATACAAAAAGACAACTACTCTGGCTTGGAGATTAGCTTCAGAAACCCCAGATCAGCTGGAGCCATTAGTGTTCCCCGCAGCAGCTATTGTAGGAACAATAAAGTCATCCATGCCGGCTATGGACATGGCCAGGTCTGTGAGAGCTGCTCTTTCTTAGATGATCTCCACTCTGATAAGGCATATGGAAAAGAGTTATCTGGATGTGACCACCCCTTTAATGCTAAGGATCACAAAACCTGAAAATATGGGTGTGTCAGGAGCTACCCCCAAAATTTCTCTTCACCCATGTTATACTTACCGGGGTCCATGACGCTGAGATACAAAGATTTGCTTATGTTATGTTTTGGCACCGTAAAAAAATTCCAAACATTTTCCACTTTTGAAATTTGCACGGCGGCGCCATTTTCTGCAACCCTTAACTTTTTTGTACTAACACCTACAGACTTGAGTGGGGGTGCATTTTTTGTGGGCTGAAGTGCACTTTTTATTGCTACCAGTTTGGAACACATGCAACTTTTTTGATTAAATTTAACATTTGACACATCATCGTGACATGTCAGAACAGAGGCGCCTTCACTGCAGTTTTAGACTATGTTCACACGGCGTAATTGCGGCGCGTACAGTATGTCCACAATTACGCCGGATGATTTGGGGAGTCGTGCTGATGAGCGTGTACTCCCGTGGTGCAGGGTGGGGGGCGGCAGCCGCTGGCCCCACTGACATCCATTACATACCCTTAAAGGGAATGTGTCATCAAAAAATTACTTATTGTTTAACTCACATTTTTATGTTAAACACATTTTTAGGAATTTTTGGTTATGGGTTTTTTTTATTTTCCAGATCACTTTCAATATTTTTTTAATAATTCTTAAGTCGTGTAGTTTTCACTTTGGCCACTAGGCCTAATAATCGTCTGATACTTCCTGCTCTGTAGAGAGAGCTTTTCAGCAGTCTGCTCATTATCAGCACAAAGAGGGTCAAACTGAAAGGAGACACCATTGTGTACAGATAACACAGGATCCACCAGTCACAAGAGGAGATGTCACAGCTCCCCCCCCTCCCCTCACTTCTCAGTGAAAACTCTCCTATAGACGTCTATGGGACAGAAACTGTCTTAAGAATCCTATGGGCATGAAGCTGCTGTAAAGTATCTCTCTGACTGCTGTTACAGCAGTGCAAGCAAGAATGTCTTCCCCACAATCATATGTAGACGGCCGAATAGAGAAATCTACAATCAGGAAATAAAAACGACTGAGAGGAAAAGCCTATGGATCAGGGGCTTGATTTAATAAGTAAAAAAAAAATAAATTGGCGACCTATTCCCTTTAAGTGTATAGTGCGCAGGAATGTATGAACCTGTCATGAATCTGGTGTGTGGTATGCCTTACATAGCATAGCATATCTTAGGTGTATAATTTAGGTGCATAGCTATTTATCTTAGGCGCACAACTTAGGCACATTCAAATGTGTTGTGCTTGTTGCAAACTGTGCCTATTTGTGGTGTACGACTGTTCAAACATACATAAAATAGGGCTACAACAGGTTTTTTTGCCGCAAAATAAACCAAAAAAATGGTGCGCTTCTTTTCTGACATGTCGTCCAAAGTTTTTAACTCTTGAAAACCAATCTATGAACATAAGAACTACAACACATATTTTCTATTGAGGTCAATTGGGAAGGTTTAC
Organism: Phyllomedusa bahiana; assembly: GCA_025379985.1. Lineage (NCBI taxonomy): Eukaryota > Metazoa > Chordata > Amphibia > Anura > Hylidae > Phyllomedusa > Phyllomedusa bahiana. Next base: position 21,710 of record JAODAL010037545.1, read on the forward strand.
TTTCGGTTTTAGACAAGTATTTCAAGTTGGATTCCAACTTGAAATGCTCATCATGTGAACAGAGCCATACAGCAACATGAGTGCAGGAGGTTTATTATCTGTAGTGCACAAGGTTACAAAACTCGAAGGCTTAAAACGTGTCATTAACTTAGGTAGACAAGCTCCTGTGCTAGAGATAAGACTCAGCAGGGAGCGACTCATCGTGGTCAGAATGGGTCTGCTTAGAGCAATCATATAAGAGAAAGATCAGGGAGAGGTGGTCGGTAACCTAGAGAAACCTGAGTACACTACCAGTAGACAAACTCTTCTTTACCTCCTGAACAAAGAAAAATCAGAACAGCAAGGGATGAGCCTGCTCTTTACAGCTAGTTTCAAGCCCTCACTTCTTGGTTAAAGGGGTTTGGCCACGATGTAATGTTGTCGTGGGATACTCCAAGATGGGTTTTTAATCACTTTTCTAAATATATGTGATTAAAAAAAATTGCAGCCTGAGAGAGCTACAGGCTGCCTTACCTGCCCTTAGTTACTTAAAAGCTTGCATTAGATACAACCTGACAAGAGCTGCTGGCCGGGCTTGCGCAGAGAACACTTCTTATCTGATGAGAGGGAGCTGAAGAAGCTTTCAAGGGGCTGGGGAGAAATATGTTGTCTTTTGTATACAGAATCCACTAGTTGAAGTGTGATTATTTCAGTGAACATTGCACACGATCCCTTATGCATGGCTCTGTGCTCTGGCTGTGTCTCTCTCTCTCTCAGCTGTGGCTTGTTTACTTTTGCTTCTTAGCAGATAAGGCACGTCCTGGCAAAACCCCTTTAAGCTGCAGGTTATCCATGATTGACATATTAGCTCTACTCTTTCTAGCTGGGCCTATTACAGGGACATTGCTAACAAAAAGATGTAAAGAGAAAAGCAGAAGGCTACAGAGCTTTAAAGGGTTAAAGTTTGTCATTAACAAAGATAAACAAGCTCCAGTGCTGGAGATTACACTCAGCACAGAGTGATGGTCGGACGGGGCAGCTGGAGCAATGAGATCAGAGAGAAGTGGTCGGTAACCTAGGGAAGCTTGTGTTCACAAACAGATGATGAGATATCCTCTAGCACTTAAAGGGGTTTTTCCATGATGTAATGTTGACGTGGGATCCTCCAAAATGGGTATTTAATCACTTTTCTAAATATATGTGATTTAAAAAATTGCAGTCTGAGAGAGCTACAGGCTGCCTTACCTGCCCTTAGTTACTTCAAAGCTTCTATTAGATTAAATGACAGAAACTGCTGGCCGGCTTGCGCAGAGCACACTTCTTATTGATGAAGGGAGCTGAAGAAGCTTTTATTGATGGGGAAAATAAATGTTTCTTTTGTAAAAAGAATCCACTATGTAGATGGATTATCTGAGTAGATCCCTGCTTATCTAATGACAGGGACATGAAGAAGCTTTCAACGCTGCTTGGAGGAAAAGGTGTCTTTTGTATACAAATCATATTGTAAGTTGATAATTGAAGAGTGAAAATTACACACATCCCATTATGCAGGGCTCTGTGCTCATTACCAAAGATCTCACTCTCACTTACATCAGCAAGGTTAGTTACGTTTGTTCTAGCAAATAAGGCACGTCCTGGCAAAACACCTTTAAATAAGATAAAGACACAAACAGACAATCGAGGTAATAGATTTATTAGGCTTTACTTACAGGTGAAAGCCAATATTGTGGTAGAGAATCCACTTCTTACCATCCATGATACTGATAATCAACATCAAGCAGTTTTGTTTAAAGCCCTGTTTGTCTATGGGCCAAATTGTATTTACCTATATATATTTTATTGATGTTATATGTATTTTAGGGGTGTATTTTTACACTTATTATTACTTTTCCCCCCAACTTTTCACTCTGTTTGGACATCATCCTTTACCCTAGTTGCCAATTTTGAAAATGAAAAACAGAGGATATTAGTGGGGTGGGGCGCTACGCAGCCGCGGGAAAAAAAATTGATGGCCACGCCCCTTTTTACGGTAAACCACACCCCCTTTAAAAAACCCCACCTATCCACCTAACTCAAAAACATCTTTGGAAAGAAAGCCAGGGAGATGCCCTTTTAAACCCGGGAGTAGCCCCCCATAACCAGGTAAATGCCCCTTCAGGGAGGTGATGCCCCCTCTGTACCCGGAAGAGCCAATTTGTAGCCGGAGATGCCCCCCATTGTTTCCGGTAGGCCCCCATTGTTTCCATAGTGCCCCCACTGTTTGCCAGGTAGGCCCCCATTGTTTCCCGGTAGTGCCCCCCCTGTTGGCCGGGAATGCCCCCCTTGCTTCCAGGTAGTCCCCTCTGTTGCCAGGGAATGCCCCCCTTGCTTTCCAGGTAGTGCCCCCCCTGTGCCAGGTAGTGCCCCCCCCTCGTTTTGCCAGGGAGTGCCCCATTGTTAGCCCGGTGTCCCCCATTTAACCAGGTATGCCCCCATTGTGCCAGGTGACCCCCCTTGTAGCCAACAGGCCCCCCTAAAAAAAATAAAAAATAAAATAAAAAAATCCCCTTACCTGACCAGGTCCTGCAAGCGGCCAGCTCCAGCCATCTCCTCCGTCACAGGGGAAGTGGGGCGCCGCGGTCACTTCCCCCGTGCGCTGACATGGGTACCGACAGCGGGGCCGGGGCATACAGGGGGGGGGGGCAGGGGGAGCGCTCCCCCTGCTCCCCCCCGTCAGCGGACCCCGGGCGGGTGAGGGACCCTGGCCCCTTCACCCCCCGTGGGAACGGGCCGGCGGCGCCGGATACGCACCACGTACTCCCCGCCGCGGTCATTTAAAGGACCCCCCCCCTCTGGCGGCGGGAGAAAGCCCAAATCCCCCGGAGGTGGGGGGGGGACCCCAAATAGCGGGACCCCCCCACCAAAAACGGGAGAGTTGGCATGTATGTCCTTTACCAATACGTACACTATGGAAGAGACAACCGGCCTGCTGACTAGTGTGCTGTGCTAGATATGTGCGCCAGTCAGCAGGCTGGTCAGCGCTGCTATATTGTAGCTGCCCACCACCCTTCCCGAATGAAACATCACACTACATGGAGTAGTGTAAAACTGTTTTTAGAGAGGACAGTGAGAGGCTACCATATAAAAGTGCTGGTCTCCTGACTAGCTTATCTGCACAGCAGACAATTATCTACTGCGCATGCGCACTATTCAGCAGGCCAGCCGTCTCCTCTATAGGCCGTTTTCACACGGCTTATTCCCGACGGATTTGTGCGCCGTATTGAGCGCACAAATCCGCCGTGAATAAGGGGCGGGAAACAGGGCGGGGCGGAGCGCGGCGGGGCAGCCGCTCCCGGCCCCATAGACAATGCATTGTTTACAGGCGCGTGCCGCCGTAAATAATGTGCATGTCACTTCTCCCCCGCGGCGGATTTGCCTGAGCGGGGAGGAGCGACGGAATCCACTGTTCTCTATGAGAGCAGTGGATTACCGTAATGAACTCCGAAAACGGTTGGCGACGTTATTGAAGCGCAAATCCGGCGCGGAATACGGCGCCAATCCGTCGGCAAATAAGCTGTGTGAACGAGGCCATAGTTTACGTAGAAAGTAAGGGATGACGTTCCGTAATAATACATGTAAAAAAATACAAATCTGAAATACATATAACATCAATAGAATATATAAATACAGTGAGGACAGGGTGGTATGTGGTGGTAGGGACTCCTTAGGCTACCCATGTTTGGCAGTCTGAACCCAATCAGGTCTGGGGATCATCTAGGTCTGATTAACCACTAGTTCCAGAGACATCCCAGGAGGGCCGGGACAATGGGATGGTGAAGATAGGTGACCACCTACAGCGCCACTTCATCCCAGGCAAAAAAGAGGTAGGAGGTGTGGAGTGGGCTGAATTTTCCATTCGGGAGGGGGGGCGCTATATACTTTTTTTGCCTAGAGTACCAGGATACCTTCTCTGAGTCCTGACAAACCCAACTGATAATGACTCTACAGAGCTTCAAGTGAGGGAACAATTAGAGATGACTTTCACTATCATTATACCATGGGGGGCAATGGGCCTCATTTATGAAAACTGTCTAAGCATAAGACTGCCCTTGTTGCCCAAGGCAACCAATCAGAGCTCATAGTCACCAATCAGAGCTCATAGTCACCAATCAGAGCTCATAGCAACCAATTAGAGCCCATAACAACCAAGCAGAGCTCACAGCAACCAATCATAGTCCATAGCAAACAGAGCCCATAGCAACCAATCATAGTTCATAGTAACCAATCAGAGCCAACAGCGACCAATCAGAGCCCATAGCAACCAATCAGAGCTCATAGTCACCAATCATAGTTCATAGCAACAAATCAGAGCCCATAGCAACCAATCAGAGCTCACAGCAACCAATCAGAGCCCATAGCAACCAATCAGAGCTTCCATAGCAAACACAATCAGGGCTCATAGCAACCAATTAGAGCCCATAGCAACCAATCAGAGCTCATAACAACCAATCAGAGCTCATAGGAACAAATCAGAGCCCATAGCAACTAGTTAGAGCCGATAGCAACCAACTGGAGCTCATAGTAACCAACCAGAGCCCATAGCGACCAATCAGAGCACAGCTTTCATTTTCCCGCAGCAGTAAAAGAAATGTAAGCTGAGCTCTGATTGGTTGCTATGGGATCTGATTGGTTGCTATGGGCTCTGGTTGCTTTGAGCTCTGATTGGTAGCTATGGGCAACAAGGACAGTCTTAGGCTAGGTTCACACGGCTTAAATGCAGGGCGTAATTACGCCTCGCTGGCCCATAGACATTCATTACCAGCAGCGCGTATACGCCGCTAGTAATTCACATGTCACTTATCTCCCCGCCGGGCGGATTCGCCGAGCAGGGAGAGGAGACGTAATCCATAGTTCTCTATGAGAACTGTGGATTACCGTAATGACTGGGACGTATGCAGCCCGTAATTTTCGCACTCCGGCACGTAATTACAGACCGAAATACGGCCCATTTTAAGCCGTGTGAACATGGCCTTACTGCTAGACAGCTTTTCATACATGAGGCCCATTATGTACTCCTATTATATACAACATTGAAGCAAGCAGCATAAATTATATATTATATATAATATTATATACTGTAATATATTACATATAACAATGTCCGTGCTTTCTCCTCATGTTACTCTGTCCTCAGTCCTCCCTTTCATCATTCCTGCAATCGGCAGACAACTTTTGACAAATCCTGACAACTGGTTTCCACTACTAGAGGGCACGGTCTGTATATAAGCAAATAAGGTTCCTATTCCGCTCTAGCAGCCGTATACGCATTTAGCACCCTCTGGTTCTGTCCCCCACCTGAGTACATTTAGGCTATGTTCACACGGCGTAATTGCGGCACGTACAGTACGGCCGCAATTACGCAGGGTGCTTTGGGAGTCGTGCTGATCTCGTGGTGCGGGGGAGCCGGCAGCACGCCGGCCCCATTGACATGCATTACTTGAGGCGTGTATTCGCCGCAAGTAATTGACGTGTCACTTATCTCCCCGCGCGTAAAGTACGGGGATATAAGGTGTAATCCGGGGAGATAAGGGAGAAGAGGTGTAATCCATAGTTCTCTATGAGAACTATGGATTACCGTAATTTCGGCGCTCATTTCGTCTGTATTAGGGTATGTTCACACGATGTACTGCGGCGCGTACACGCTCAATTATTTGTCTATTCAGATCTTTCTAATGTCCTGTTACAGTTTATATTACTTTATGACAGAAACGGATGCCACACACTGGATATTGTAACACTTGTGAAACCACTCGAGCGGTCAGTCACATTGTGTCACATTCCGATCAGCCCCGTTACAATGAGAGCGACCTTCCCGGCGGAGAATATTTCCTTATATGAGAGCAGACTCGTGTCATTGTGTTTGTGTTTATTTCACAACATGCAGAATTACCTGGGTCCTACAATATGACCTTTACTCTCTGAGAGTCCGGACTGATATGGAGCAGTCACGTAGATTCAAGAGGGCCGTGCCCGAAACCTGCTCTACTATAACAAAGCATTGCAGTCACTCCATCAATCACTATGTAGAAATCGCCTTCTGTTGTCACTCCTTCCTGCCATAAAATACTGCAGTTTATTCAATTTATGATTCCTGTGTACATAGAGGACACAGAGGAAAACTGAAAGTGGACCCCTGCTTCCCTACATACCTCCATAGCATTATACAGCGCTATACAGAGACATGTATACATCTGTATTCGGTGAGCTAACCCTAGTGGTGGCTGAAGGTAACCAGAATGTTGTCATTAGCTCTACGATCATGTAAAAGGAAGCAGCGGGAGCACCTGTCCTTTGGGCCCCCCATAGAAGTGCTTTTTCCCAAAACATGGTTGCTTATTCGGGATCCAGGGCCCCTCAGGAAACCTGTTTCCCAGGGGTTGGGGACCCCTGGCTCCTGAGCTTGGTGGATTCTTGGGAATGGTGGACCTCTGGCTTCTTTTCAGCAAAATAGGTAGAAAGAAAGGTCAGTGCAGAAAATAACAATAGTGAGAATGGGCCAGAATCAACTCCTCTGGTCCCCCAATAATAAAACTCCACTGGTGGCCCCAGAATCACTCCATGGGGGCCCAAAAGGAATCAACCCCCCACTGGGGGCCCCCAAAGAATCAACTCCACTGGTGTCCCCCAAGAATCAACTCCACTGATGAGCCAAAAATAATTCCATGATGGCCCAAGAATCATTCCCTGGTGGCCCCCAAGAATTTCCCATGGTGGCCCCAAGAATCTCCCCATGGTGGCCCAAAATCAACTCCCTTGGTGGCCCCCAAGAATCAACTCCCTTGGTACCCCCAAGAATCAACTCCTCTGGTGGCCCCAAGAATAAACCCCCCATGGTCCCCCCAAAATTTAAAACTCCATGGTGGGCCCCAAAGAATGCTACCGGTGGGCCCAAGAATCACTACATTGTGGGCCCCAAGTAACTCCATGGGGGGCCCCCCAAGAATCGCTCCCTGGTGGCCCCGAAATCGCCCCACTGGGGCCCCATAACGCTCATGGGGGCCCCCAAAATCTTTTTTCCTGGTGGACACAAAAATCAAACCCCACAACCCCCAAGAATAACCCCATGGGGGGCCCCCCCAAAAATCAACTCATGGGGGGGCTCCAAGAACATCCACTGGGGATCCAAGAATCAACCCCACGGGGGCCCCCAAAAGAATCAACTCCCTGGTGGATCCCAAGAACAAACCGACTATGGCCCCAAAAATAACCCCCTTTGGTGGGCATAAAGAATAAAACTCCACTGGGGGGCCCCCCAAGAATAACTCACTGGTGGGTTTGCAAGAATCAGCTCCCCTGGTGGGCACCAAGATCAGTTAAAGGGGGGCCCCCCAAGAATAACTCCATGGTGGGCCCCAGATCAACTCATGGTGGTCCAAGAATAAACTCCATGGTGGGCCCAAAAATCAACCCCATGGTGGGCCCCAAGAATCGTCATGGTGGTCCCAAAATCAACCCCCACTGGTCCCCAAAAGAATCAACTCCATGGGGGGACAAGAATCCCCACTGGGAGCCAAAAAAAGAAAAACTAAGCTGGTGGTCCCCAAGAATCAACTCCACTAGTGGATCCCAAGAATCAAGCATTTTGTGTTTATGGTGGTGGTGTGAGAGGCCTAGTGCTGACCCCTTAACTGAGGAGATGGTGCAGCAATAGCTGCACAGACACTCAGGTGAATTTATTAAGATCAGGGTTTTTTGCATTGCTCTTGATAAAAAAAAGTGTGAGAAAGTGTGCCTTTTTAAAAAAAGTGTCACTTTGCCGTTTATGCACTAGGGTTGATTACATTTTTTTTTGGTAAATTTTCCCTTTTTTTCTTCGTAATTATAGTAAATGTGTTTGGGGATGTCTCCTCCACTAAGACCTGCCTCACTGTTTTTTTAAAAAAAGAGTCAAGGCCATAAATTATGTAACCACTGACACTGAGAGCTAGGTTGATCAAAGCTCTGGACAACAGGGGCTACAAAGCAAATCTGAGGACACTAGGGGCTAGAAAAGCAAATCTATGGACACCAGGGGCTACAAAACAAAACTTGGATTTATTGACTAGAAATCCCAAACCTTGGGATAAGGGATTATAACCAAACCCCTGGGCACGGGATATAGAACCCAAACCCCCTGACCCAGGGGGCTAAGAACCAAACGCTGGGGAAAAGGGACTATAGAACCCCAACCCCCTGGAAACAGGGACTTAAAAACCAAACCCCTGGCACCAGGGGGCTATAGAACCAAACCCCCTTGGACACCAGGGATATAGAAAACCCAAAATTGGCATCAGGGATTGGAAACCAAACCCTGGACACCAAGAACTAGGAAACCCACCCTCTGGATTCCAGCATGGCTATAACTATAACCATAGCAGCCATAGTGACTGCCATGGGGCTTAGATCTTGAGGGGCTCCTCAGGAAAGAACATTTTTCCTTTTGTAGGAAAAAGTAGGGTGATTTCGCTATTAAACACTACTATTTGGGCTCTCTGATATACTGCAGTATTATTTATATCTTTAAAGGGGTTGTCTCGCTACAAGGATCGCTGCTTTTTATGTTAAAGATCGTGCAAAAACAAGTCACTTTGCAATATGTGTCCATTAACAGCGTCCTTTACCTTTTCCCTTTGATATCCCCTCTTGTAGGGCCCTGCATCAGCTCCTCAGACTCGCTTTAGCTACAGACCTGTTCAATCTCTCCTGATAGGCCGCCAGCATTGGTTGCTATAGCTACAGCCCTGTTCGATCTCTCATGATAGGCTGCCAGCACTGGTTGCTATAGCTACAGCCCTGTTCAAATCTCTCCTGATAGGCTGCCAGCACTGGTTGCTATAGTACAGACCTGTTCGATCTCTCCTGATAGGCTGCCAGCACTGGTTGCTATAGCTACAGCCCTGTTCGATCTCTCATGATAGGCTGCCAGCGCTGGTTGCTATAGCTACGGGACCTGTTCGTTTCTCCCCTGATAGGCTGCCAGCACGGGTTTGCTATAGCTACAGACTTGTTCAATCTCTCCTGATAGGCTGCCAGTGCTGGTGACTTTCTGCTATCTTACACTACTATTTGGGCTCCCTGATATACTGCAGTATTATTTATATCTTTAAAGGGGTTGTCTCGCTACAAGGATCGCTGCTTTTTATGTTAAAGATCTTGCAAAAAAAAGTCACTTTGCAATATGTGTCCATTAACAGTGTCCTACCTTTTCCTAAAATACCCCCTCTTGTATGGGCTGCATCAGCTGCTCAGGTCGCTATAGCTAAAAGACCTGCTTGATCTTCCTGATAGACTGCCAGCATGGTTGCTATAGCTACAGACCTGTTCAATCTCTCCTGACAGGCTGCCAGCACTGGTTGCTATAGCTTCAGACCTGTTCAATCTCTCCTGATAGGCTGCCAGCGCTGGTGACTTTCTGCTATCTTACACTACTATTTGGGCTCCCTGATATACTGCAGTATTATTTATATCTTTAAAGGGGTCGTCTCACTACAAGGATCACTGCTTTTTATGTTAAAGATCTTGCAAAAACAAGTCACTTTGCAATATGTGTCCATTAACAGTGTCCTACTATTCCTAGTTATCCCTCTTGTATGGGCTGCATCAGCTGCTCAGGTCGCTATAGCAAACAGAGCTGCTTGATCTCTCCTGATAGACTGCCGGGCATGGTTGTATAGCTACAGACCTGTTCAATCTCTCCTGACAGGCTGCCAGCATGGTCGCTATAGTACAGACCGGTTTCTACTGCACCCTTTGAAGAAGCTAGTAAACACGCCCTTGAATCCAAAAAACAGGACTGAGGTCAGATGAATCAATGTAGTGAGACAACCTCTTTAATTATTGGTGCTGTTTTATTGTCATTAGGTGGTGGGTCCGCATATTATTTCGCTAAGGGGCCCTGTAAATTCTAGTTATGAGTCTGTATACAAGGGACTAGAGAACTTATACTCTGGAATGGTTATTGAACCACTAGACAACAAGGACTAGGCACTGTCATTAATTAGCAGGTAATAAGCCACCAAATGATTGAAAAACCCTAAACTATTTTGGGGAAACATTTATTAAAGTACTAGACACCAGTAAACCAATTCATATCACAGACTACAGCCTAATAGATGCCCAGGCGCCATGGCTTGAGAACTCACTGTGGCACTAAACCCCACCACCGAACCTTGTACACAGTGTATTATACGTGATAACACGCACGGTGACTGCTCTATGTCAGTAACTGTTTCATGCGAATAACTTGCATGTCTTACAAACCACACATGACAAGCTACGGCAGGTGCGCGGCTCGGGTCTCATTACATAACAGGTGTTTGCAACACAAAAAAACCCAAGCCTTAGTCGCAGACGACTGACTTCTAGCTGGAAGCCCTCTGCCCTATATCTACACAATGCTGCCTGTTGTTACATGACAAGACATCATTGCCTTTCCCCCCATCACCTGTAAAAAAAAATTTTTTTTTTACACATTTTTTTGGTTTCCTCATTGCAAACTGACCGAGACCGTGTTTGTCAAAGGATTAAAAAAATTCTCATGTCCACTTCCTTGTCTCTGACAATAAAATAACCATTTGCATCTGACATTGAATGAGTGACAGCGGGCACTTGGCCCGGCTTTGAAGTGTTCTTCCTGGTCTCAATGCAAAACTTTTATTTTTTATGTTATATTATTATCTATAATTATAACTTTTTTTAAAATCAGATATTTTTTATTGAAATACGTAATATTATAAAAAAAAGCGCAATAAAGCATAATAAGTGATCCTATTACACATAACCTGTTCTGTAATCACTAAGACAAACCAAATGAGAGTAAAACAATTGCATACTAACAAAGGGACCTAAAGGGGTTGTCTCACTACAGTTATTGCTGCTTTTTATGTTAAAGATCTTGCAAAAACAAGTCACTTTGCAATATGTGTCCAATAACAGTGTCCTACCTATTCCTAGATATCCCCTCTTGTATGGGCTGCACCAGCTCCTCAGGCTTCTATAGCTACAGACCTGTTTGATCTATCCTGATAGACTGCCAGCACTGGTTGCTATAGCTACAGACCTGGCTTCTACTGCAGCCTAGTGGAAGTGAAACCAAGAAAACAGGACTGAGGTAAGATGAATCAATGTAGTGAGACAGCCCCTTTAATGGGACACTACCATCACAATTTCTCTTTTACAAACAATAGGTAATGACATAATGATCGCTCTTTTCTTCTCTGGACAGGTATAGATAACATTAGACTAGACCACAGGGCAGTAAAAGAGCGATACATGGCAGGTTATTGACCAGAAATATACAACTATTATATGGACTCTTTGGGCGACATGTATGATCGGGCTTTCCGCCTGTTTTCAGGCGTATTCTGCGCCCCACTGGCCCGAATCCGCTGTCGGACGGGGGTGCGGTGTTAGGCGCGCGTTCGCCCTTTAGTTGCCCCCCGCTGAAGGGGCGGGCAATGGGCGCGTGTGGGGTTCCGGGGCGGGGGCGGCGCGCTGAAAATCCGAGGATGTACGATCGCGAGTGGGAAAAAAAAACGGGGGCGCAGTCAGCGCTGGGGCAGCTCCGAAGGGACCTGGTTTTATTCTGGTCTAAATGTCCGGCGAGGCGAAGGGGAACAAGATGGAACATGGAGGAAACATAAAAGATCGAAAAAAAATCTCGGAGCTCCGTCCGTGGGGCGGGTATGTTTCCAAAAAAATTCCTTTAAAAGGGGGAAAAAAAACGTGTCAGAAAAAAGAGCTCACACTTCAAAAATAAAAAAAACATTAAAAAAAAACACTTTCCCAAAAAATCTAGAGGCGCAATATCAAGAATTGGATATTGGAATTCCCGGAAAAATTGTTTTTCAAATTCTAAAAGCTATTTATTGGTCGGCATAAAAGGGCCCAATAAAAATAGGAGCAAAATGAACCCATTTACCCTATGGAGTAGTATTGCCCAATCAGAATCAAAGGGGGACATTTCAAAAACAGTAAAATGCAGAAAAGAGTGATTGGCTGAGCTAGGGGGGGGTTGGCTAGTCGGAAAATCAGAATGGGAGCGAAAAAAAGTCCATTATACCCTATGGAAAAGTTTGGACAAATCGAATAAAAAGGGGGAATAGTTCAAAATACAGTAAAAATGCAAAAAAGAGTGATTGGCTGAGCTAGCAGGGGCTTGTATCCACCCAAATCAAAAGCCGAGCTACTCTCCATTGTGCTTGGGGGAATCGGCGAAATGCAATTGGGCGCTCGCGCCGTGGGGGTTTTAGAGTGGGAATAAAAAAAGCTTTTTATTGTTGTAAAATTTTCTCAAAAAAAGAGTGAAACCTTTTAAATAAAATCAATTAAACCCGAAAACGGTTTGGCCAAGACCGGCGCTACTAAGGAATTGAAATAGAAAAATTTTGTGGGAATCGTAATTCAAATTTGTGTAGCTATTCTCATTGGTCGGCAAAAATCACCCAAAATAAAAATTGGAGCGAAAAGACCCTTAATCCAGGAAAAGTTTGCCCAACAGATAGGAGCGAAGTGGCCCATTCAAACCTATAAAGGGAGTATTAACCAATCAGAATAGGAGCGACAAAGACCCATTTATCTATGGAGAAGTTTGGCCCAATCAGAATGGGCGCAAAGACCTTTTATCCTGGAGAAGTTTGGACCAAATCAGAATGGGGGAGCGACAAAGACCATTATATCCTATGGGAAGTTTGGACCAATCAGAATAAAAGGCGGGGACAGTTCAAAATACATTAAAAAGCAGAAAAGAGTGATTGGTTTGGGAAGCTGGGGGGTTTGGGCTATCCCGGCCAATCAGGGTGAGATACTTTTATTATAGTCATGGGGAGTCGGGGGGACTGAAATCTCGGCGTCAGCGCCTGCGGGGTGGAGATGATTAAAAAAAATCATTTTTATTAAATGTAAAACTTATCAGTTTAAAAAGCTGAAACCCTTTTTAAAATAACGTTAAAACCCCGAACAACGCGTTTTCGCCGGACGGCGCTGCTAGGAATTGCAATTGAGAGAATTGCCGGGGGAAATACGTAATTAAAATTGTTAAAGCTATTTTTATTTGGGCGGCAAAAAACCAGCCCAAAACAGAATAGGAGCGAAAGTGGCCCATTATAACCTATGGGGGAGTATTGCCAAACAGAATGGAGGACGGGCCCTTTTTTACTTGGGAGTAGACCAATCAGATTGGAGCGACAGGGACCCATTCTAAGTATGGGAAATATTGCCAAAACATATTTAAAGGGAGACAGTTCAAAATACAGTTAAAAAAAAAACAGAAACGAGTGATTTTTTGAGCTGGGGGGCTTGTCCAGTTAGCCATAGGTGCGAGTACTTTTCATAGAGTTCTATGGGGAAAAGAAATTCCCAGCGAGCTCGTTTTGATTGGCGAAATTAAAAGAGGGCGGTTATTTGGACCCTGGGGAGAGCGAGCGACGTCCCTTTGGGGGTTTTTAAAGTTGAAATAAAACTGTACATGGGGGAAATCAAAGATAATATGCCGAAAGTTTCCCCCTGGTATATAAAAGTAATTGGGGGTAAAGTAAAAAAAAAAAAATAATCAATAAAAATCATGTTTTTTCTTTTTTTTCGTTTTGCCAAGGATCAAAAGTATGGGTTCAACAAAAAAAGAAATAAAATGTTTTTTTTTTTAAATTTTATTTTTGTTTCGTTACCCATTTTATATTCATTTTATTACACATCGGGGGCAACTTCGGCATATTATCATTTGATTTCGGGGTACAGTTTTATTTCAGATTGCATTAGAAAACCCCTAGGAGCGTTGCTTCGCTCTCCCATGGTTCAAAATAAACCGCCGCCTCTTTAAATTAGCCAATACAGAGCTCGCTCGGAATTCTTTTCCCCATAGAACTCTATGAGCTAAGTAGCTCGCGCTCTGATTGGGCTAAGCTGGAGAGCCCGCAGCTTCAACATCAGCTCGTTTCTTGCTCTTTTTACTGTATTTTGAACTGTTCACCCGCCTTTGAATATGAATTGGTCAATTTTTCTCATAGGTTATAATGGGTCACCCTGCCGAGCCTATTATGATTGGTCAATACTCCTCTATAGGATATAATGGGCCACTGTCGGCTCCTATTCTGATTGGCTTGTCTTATGCCGAGACCAATCAGAAGAGCTTAAACATTTGAATTTCTGTATTTCCCAGGCAATTCTCTCTAGGAAATTCCCACATTGTAGCGCCGGTCTAGGCGACAAAGGAAGGAATGCAGCGTCTGTTCGGGATTTAACTGATTATATTGTTAGAGAAGGTTCACGCTCTTTATATCGATAATGTTTTACACGTAATAAAATTGAGTTTTTTATTAATACTCCTTGCCGCCGGCGCCTGAGCGCCGAGATTTCGTGCCGCCGCTCTCTCCATAGACTCAACAATGGGAGAGAAGTAGCTCGCGCTCTGATTGGTTGGGCTAGCCATAAAGCCCCCGACATAGATCAGCCAATCAGCTCTTTTTTGTATTTTTACTGTATTTTGACTGTGTCCCGCCTTTGATTCTGCTTTGTCTATACTTCTCCATAGGATATAATGGGTCTTTGTCGCTCCTATTCTGATTGGTCAATACTCCTCCATAGCATATAATGGGTCTTTGTCGCTCCTATTTGATTGGCTGTTTATGACCGACCAATTTTCCCCATGGAAAAAAGAGCTTAAACAATTTGAATTACTGTATTTCCCGGCATTTCTCTCTATGGCAATTCCCTAGTAGCGCGAGTCTCGGCGCAAACGCGTTGTTCGGGATTTATTAATGTATGTTTACAGAAGGTTTCAGCCGCTTTATTGGAATATTTTTACACTTAATAACAATGTTTTTTTATTCATACTCCATGCCGCACGGCGCTGTATGAGAGCCGAGATTTCAGTGCGCGTATCTCTCCATTGGACTACACTGGGAGAAGTAGCTCGCGTTCTGATTGGCCGAGATAGCAAAGCCCCCACTAGACTCAACCAAATCAGACTCTATTCTGCCTTTTTAGACTTTATTTTTGAACTGTCCGCCTGTTGAATATGATTGGTCAATAGTTCTCCATAGGTGTTTAAGGGATCTCTGTCGCTCCTATTCTGATTGGTCAATAGTTCTCCAATTAGGATTAATAGTTCAGTGTCGCTCCTATTGTGACTTGGCCGTTTCTGCCGACCAATGAGAATAGCTTTCAGAATTTGAATTACGGTATTTCCCGGGCATTTCAATATCTAATTCTTGAATTTGGATATTGAAAGTGATTCTTTGTTTTATGTATTTTTTATTTTTGACGCGCGCGCGCCTCGCGCTTTGTCTGAAGACCCCCCCCCCCCCCCCCCTCCCCCCCCCCCCCTCCCCCCCCCCCCCCCAGTTCTTCGACCACCTAGATTGGCCGAAGATAAGAGATGATTCCAATACTCCCGCCAACCCGTATCGCCCACGGTATTGTTTCGCGCTGTTTTCCGGCCGTCTGTCAACAGGAAAGATTTTCGGCGACAGTAGACACACAGCGGCCTAAGTCCGACAATGCGCCCCCACAACTGGCGAGGGCCGGGAACTTTTCCCCGCATGTTCTACGGAAGAGCACATCCTCAGCCGGCGAATCTTTGGCGCAAGAAAACGCCGCACTGCGCTAAGTCCCGCACTGCGCCTCACACACTGGCGAGTGACAGGGCGCAGACTATTCCCCGCATGTTGGAGTGCACTACCTCCGGCGGCGAATCCTAGGGCGCAGCGCCGCACTGCGCCTAAGTCCCTCACTCGCGCCTCAAACAATGGCGAGGCGCGGCGGGACTATACATAGTATGTATGAGCGCGCCACCGGCCACGACCATAAATCAGGCGCGATTTCGCCGGAAAACTGGCTGGAAAAGCGCGCCCCGACGTGGGCGAGCTTCACTACATGTAGCCCCCATGTTCGGGACGGCTAGGAGCAGGGGTGTCTGCATTGCCGGGCTAGAGCAGGACACTGAAGGAATCTCAGTTCTGCCGTGGTGGTCATCCCCTATGTTCTTCCCGAGACATATGGACTCCCTTCCCACGCGACGAGTGGAGACGCTTACACAGCATAAAGTAAATGTGTGTGTATATGGATGTGACTGTGCTATGTACAGTACATATGTGTGTTTAGGTGTCTGTAATGTTCATGTATGAACATAGATAGATAGAACAGAATAGACAGATAGATAGATAGATAGATAGATAGATAGATAGATAGATTGATAGTTAGATAGGAGATAGATAGTTAGATAGATAGATAGATTGATAGATTGATAGATAGATAGTTTTATCTGAGATAGATAGATAGATAGATAGAAGATCATACATGCCAACTCTCCCGCTTTTGGTGGGGGGGTCCCGCTATTTGGGGTCCCCCCCCCGCACTCCGGCAGAGTTGGCATAACATCCGCCGCCAGCAGGCAGCGGGGGGGGGGGTCATTTAAATGGACGCGGCGACAGTGTAGCGCTGGTGCGACATACTTGGGGCCGCTCCTACAAGGCGGGTGAAGCGGCCGCCTAGCGGCACTGTCACCCGCCCGGAAGAGGTCTCGCATCTGCAGGGAGGAGGCAGGAGGGAATCGTTTCCACTCCTCCTCTTCTCCCCCTGTATGTACAGCGCCGGCGGTTGTGCGCTGTATACAACAGATCAGCGTCGAGGGGTGTGACGCGAGCTTGCCTCACTCCCTGCTGACGCTGAGGAGTACTCAGTCGGCAGCCTCGGACGTGTGCCAGCCCGGAGCATGGTGAGGTAAGTGGAATTATATTATTTTATTTTTATTAGCTATAAGGGTGGCTTCTACCTGGCTAACAAAGGGGGGCTCTATACCTGGCTAACAAATGGGGGCATCACCTGAGCACACAAAGGGGGCACTACCTGGCAACAAAGGGGGCACTACCTGGCTAACATAGGGGGGCACTACCTGGCTAACATATGGGGGACATCAACTGGCAACAAAGGGGCGGCACTACCTGCTTACAAAGGGGAAACTACCTGGCTAACAAAGGGGGCACTACCTGGCAAAACAAGATGGGGGGCATCACATTTGGCATCAAAGGGGAGGCACTACCTGGCAACATAGGGCGGCACTACCTGGCTAACAAAATTGGGGCATCACCTGGCAACAAGGGGGGGCACTACCTGGCTAACAAATGGGGGAACTACCTGGCAACAAGGGGCCACTACCTGGCAACAAAGGGGGCACAACCTGGCTAACAAATGGGGGCACTACCTGGACTATCAAATGGGGGCACTGACCTGAGCTAACAAAGGGCAGGGACGAGCTACTGGCAACAAAGGGGCGGGAGGGCAGCTACATGGCTAACAAATGGGGGCACTACCTGGCTAACAATTATGGGCGGCATTCACCTGGCTAACAAATGGCGGCATCACATGTCAACATGGGCGGCACTACCTGGCTAACAAATGGGGGCTCTACTCTGGCTAACAAATGGGGGCTCTCCTGGCAACAAAGGGGGCACTAACTGGCTAACAAGGGGGACATCTACCTGGCTTAACAAAGGGGGGCATATCTACCTGGCTACAGGGGGCATTCTACTTGGCGACAAGGGGCATCTACCTGCCTGTAAGGGGCACTACCTGGTTATGGGGGGCTACTTCATGGTCTATAAGGCATCTACGGGCTTTCTTCCAAAGTCCGTTTTAAGCTTAGGCGTTAGTTAGTGGAGTGTGGCTTTTGTTGGCGTTGGCACACCAACAAGTGAGCGTGTCCATTGAAATTTTTTGACACGGAACGCTAGCGCGCCGCCCTCTTCAATCTCCTTCTTTTCCACTTTCAAAAGTTGCCAACTACGAGATAGATAGATATGGAGATAGATAGATAGATAGATAAATAGATACATACATATGGGATAGATAGATAGATAGATAGATAGATAGATAAATAGATAGATAGATAGATAGATAGGGAAGCGTGCAGGTAAAAAGATGGAATTGCGGCGCTCGTGTTCTGTTTAAACAGAACAAACACTCCACTTGTTATAGGGAAGTGTTTAAATTTATTGAAACATGTGAGGAAGCTAATACAAACCTCACTAGTATAAAACTAACTCTGTACAGCCTCGTGTGTTGCCTCTGGAAGAAGGGCTGGTTCTGGCCTCGTAACGCGTAAGGCTGTACAGTGTTTGTTTTATCTATAACTAAGTGGAGTGTTTGTTCTGTTTAAACGGAACACGAGCGCAGCATTTCCTTCTTTTCTCGCTTCGCGTAGCGACGCGGCTCGAGCGCTCGCTCCTCGCGCTCGTCACTCGACACTCTCGCGCGCAAAGAACCTGTGACCGATACCCCTGCGAGGTGAAGGCTTCCACGCACCCCCCCCCCCCCCCCCCCCGGGCACTTACGTGTTTATTGTGTACCGCAATGTGCAATAACGCCACGCACTAAAACTTTATAGAGTGCCCCCTTTACAGAGCAGAGTGTTGTGCTCTATGTTTGCACAACTATCCAGGAACGCATACACGCACGGCGTATTCCTCGCGCGCTCTCACTGTTCTTTTGAAGAAAGTACGTATTTCATATTGTGCGCTGTTTTTTGTCTCCATTCTCATAGACCCTTAGATATAT
>JAODAL010037546.1:0-40255 GCA_025379985.1 Phyllomedusa bahiana
TTTTTACTATGGCTATCTTTCCCTCTTGTTCACTCTCATCCTGCAAGGTTTCATTACTTTTTTTCTTAAATCATCTAATAGCGGATCTATGCTCGTTAATCCTAACCTTAACACTTCTAGATGTCTGCCCCACATATACTCGCCCACAAGGGCATTTGAGCATATAGACAACCCCTTCACTATCGCATGTATGGAAGCCTTGGATCTTAATTTTGTGGCCTTTAGTCGGATGACTTATAAAGTTGCCTTTTAGTATAAAGGGACAATTAACGCATTTCAAGCATTCGAAAGTCCCTGATCTTGTGCTACTTAGAAGCATCTGTTTACTATTTTTTACCGGCCGTTTCAGGTCCGCGGATATTAATTGTTGGCCAAGGGCTTCCCCTTTTCGATAAACCCAACGAGGTGGTTTCTTGAAGAGGTGTCTAATTTTTATATCACTCCGTAATATCTCCCAGTACTTCAATATCGCCTGTTTGATGATACCGGCATGCCTATCATAGGTATATATATACGTAAATTCCTGATCTTGCCCCTATTTTCTTGTGGGCTGGGCTTCAGCAGATTTTTCTCAGGGATCCTCATATCTCCATTCCCATCCTTCTCAGTTCAGCTTCGATATAACCCCTATTTTTAAAGCGATGGATAAGCTTCTCCATGCTAATTAGATAGTCATTATCATTAGAACTTATACGTCTAGCTCTTATGAACTGTGATTTTGCTATCCCTTTAAACGTCTGTGGTGCATGCTGGCTAGTATGATGTAGTATGTTGTTGCGATCCGCATCTTTCTTATATAGTGATGTAACAAAGAAAAATCCGAGAACTCCCATCCTGTATATGGTCCCAAAGGTTCATAAGTCAGCAACAAAACCACCAGGGAGACCAATCGTCTCCGGTATAGATTCAGTGCTAGAGCCCCTAGCAGCGTATGTCGATATGTACCTACAGCCGGCAGTGAAAAAAGATCCTAGGATCCTACATGATACTGGGCAGTTTTTAAGAGCTATAAAAGAGATTGATTTCACAGTAGTCACGTTTCTGTGTACCCTGGACATAAAATCTCTATTCACCAACATACTACTTGAAGATGGGATGAGAATAGCGCGCGAGACTTTATGCCAAGATGCCACACTTACGAATGCAAAGATTGCGTTTTTAATGCAGCTATTAGAGACAGTTCTAACTAAGAACTATTTCCTTTTTGGTGAACAATTGTTCCTTCAGAAACAAGGAGTAACGATGGGATCCCCGAAAGCACCCAGCTTTGCCAATCTGTACATGCAATCGTTTGAGAACCAACATGTGTTTCCTTCCCAGTACAATAGCCATATCATTTCATGGTTTCGTTATGTTGACGATGTCCTCTTATTGTGGTCCGGGACGGAATCACAACTCAAGGACTTCACCAAGTACCTTAATGGAGTGCACCCCTTAATTAAATTTACCATCACTAGTGATCAACACACCATTACTTATTTAGATCTTCTGTTAAAAAAGGGCAATAATGAAATTGCTACATCACTATATAAGAAAGAGGCAGATCGTAACAATATACTACATCATACTAGCCAGCATGCACCGCAGACGTTTAAAGGGATAGCAAAATCACAATTCATAAGAGCTAGACGTATAAGTTCTAATGATAATGAATATCTAATTAGCATGGAGAAGCTTATCCATCGCTTTAAAAATAGGGGTTATATCGAAGCTGAACTGAGAAGGATGGGAATGGAGATATTGAGGATCCCTAGAGAAAATCTGCTGAAGCCCAGCCCCAAGAAAATGGGGCAAGATCAGGAATTTACGTATATATCTACCTATGATAGGCATGCCGGTATCATCAAACAGGCGATATTGAAGTACTGGGAGATATTACGGAGTGATATAAAATTTGGACACCTCTTCAAGAAACCACCTCGTTAGGTTTATCGAAAAAGGGAAAACCCTTGGCCAACAATTAATATCCGCGGACCTGAAACGGCCGGTAAAAAATAGGAAACAAATGCTCCTAAGTAGCACAAGATCAGGGACATTCGCATGCTTGAAATGCGTTAATTGTCCCTTTATACTAAAAGGCAACTTTATAAGTCATCCGACTAAAGGCCACAAAAATTTAAAATCCAAGGCTTCTATACATGCGATAGTGAGGGGGTTATTTATATGGTAAAATGCCTGTGTGGCCGAGTATATGTGGGGCAGACATCTAGAAGTGTTAAGGTTAGGATTAACGAGCATAGATCCGCTATTAGATGATTTAAGAAAAAAGTAATGAATCCTTGCAAGGATGAGAATGAACAAAGAGGAGATGATAGCCATAGTAAAAAAACTTTTGGGGAAACTTCTGTGGCCAAGCATTATGCTGAGGCACGACATGATGTCTGCGAGTTGCGCTGGTGTGTGCTGGAAAAAGTTACATGCAGTGATGGTACATATATGAGCACTAAACTCTTGAAGCGTGAGGCATTCTGGATTATGTTATTAGAATCATTATCCCAGAAAGGTCTAAATGAGAGCCTTAATTTGCGAGTATACTTGTAATAAGATGTGTAATATGTGTCAGGTGTAGGGCTATAACATCATTTATCCCATTTGTTGTCTGCGAGTAACGGGAGGTTAATGTTTTTAACTTGGGGAAAGGCTAATGGTTTTAATCTATTTAAGAAACGACTGTAGAATGTGACGCATATGCCTGAAGAAGGGGGTGGAGCTTACCCCGAAACGTAGCACGCAGGTGCATCGCGCAGGTGTGCCATCTCTGCGCCGCTCTGCTCGGGACTCTCTGGCGTCTCCAATGATGAAGTGATCTGAACGACCGAGAGGTTGCAATTAAATGCGGAGTATTGCTTCAAACTAATTGTCCATTATGGTTATGCTGTTCATTGCGGCCGAATGCCTGAATATGGATATTTTTATATGTTGAATAAAGTGTAAAGTTTTACGAGAGCCCAGTACTGTGCAATTAAGAGGATATATTCTCTACACACATAGAGAACCTCTAACACCAGAATGGAGAGGAGATGGGAGAGGTTATATTCTCTACACACACATGGGGAACCTCTAACACCAGAATGGAGAGGAGATGGGAGAGGTTATATTCTCTACACACACACATAGAGAACCTCTTATACCAGAATGGAGAAGAGATGGGAAGGTTATATTTCTCTGAAAAACATAAGAGAAAACCCCTAACAACAGAATGGAGAGGAGATGGGAGAGGTTATATTTTACACACACATAGAGAACCTCTAATACCAGACTGGAGAGGAGATGGGAGAGGTTATATTCTACACACCCCATTGAGAACCTCAATACCAGAATGGAAAAGGAGATGGGAGAGGTTAATAAATTCCTACTCACATAAAAGAACCTCTAATAGCAGAATGGAGAGGAGATGGGAGAGGATATATTCTCTACTCACATAGAGAACCCTAATACCAAAATGGAGAGGAGATGGGAGAGGTTAAATCTCTGCACAAAACATAGAGAACCCCTAATAAACCAGAATGGGGAGCATGGGAGAGGGATATATTCTCTGCACACAAAGAGAAACCTCTAATACCAGAAAAGGAGAGGAAAATGGGAGAGGTTAAAATTCATCTGCACACATAGAGAACCTCTAATACTGGAATGGAGAGGAGATGGGAAGGTTATATTCTCTACAAAACATAGAGAACCTAAAATACCAGAATGGAGAGGAAATGGGAGAGGTTATATCTCTGCACACACATAGAGAACCTCTAATACCAGCATGGAGAGGAGATGGGAGAGGTTATATTCTCTACACATATAGAGAACCTCTAATACCAGAATGGAGAGGGGATGGGAAAAGGTTATATTCTCTACACACACATAGAGAAGCTTTTAATACAAGAATGAAGAGGAATGGGAGAGGTTATATTCTCTGCCCCAACATAGAGAATCTTTTAATTTCCAGAAAGGAGAGAAGATGGGAGAGGTTTATATTCTCTACACACATAGAAAAACCTCTTATACCAAATGGAGAGGGGATGGGAGAGGTTATAATTTTCTAAAAACACATATAGAGAAAACCTCTAATACAAAATGGAGAAGGAGATGGGAGAGGTTATATTCTCTGCACACATAGAGAACCTCTAATACCAAATGGAGAGGAGAAAGGGAGAGGATAAAAATTCTACACACACATAGAAAACCTCTAATACCAGAATGGAGAGGAGATGGGAGAGGTTATACTCTCTACACACATAGAAAAACTTCTAATACCAAATGGAGAGGAGAAAGGGAAAAGGTTAATTCTCTGCCCCACACATAGAGAACCTCTAATACCAGAATGGAGAGGAGAGGGAGAGGTTATAAATTTTCTGCACACACATAAGAAACCTTTTTAAAACCAGAATGGAGAGGAGATGGAGAGGTTATATTCTCTACACACATAGAGAACCTCTTATACCAGAATGGAGAGGGGATGGGGGAGGTTATATTCTCTACACACATATAGAGACGCTCTAATACAAGAATGGAGAGGAGATGGGAGAGGTTATATTCTCTGCACACATAGAGAACCTCTAATACCAGAATGGAGAGGAGATGGGAGAGGTTATATTCTACACACACATAGAAAACCTCTAATACCAGAATGGAGAGGAGAGGAGAGGTTATACTCTCTACACACATAGAGAACTTCTAATACCAGAATGGAGAGGAGATGGGAGAGGTTATATTCTCTGCACACACATAGAGAACCTCTAATACCAGAATGGAAGGAGATGGGAGAGGTTATATTCTCTGCACACACATAGAGAACCTTTAATACCAGAATGGAGAGGAGATGGGAGATGCTTTTTTTCTCTGCACACATAGAGAACCTCTAATACCAGAATGGAGAGGAGATGGGAGAGGTTATATTCTCTGCACACATATATAACCTCAAATACCAGAATGGAGAGGAGATGGGAGAGGTTATATTTAGTGATGAGCGATTACGTTGACTATCATCATCGGGTCGATAGTCGATATCGTCAATTATCAAGACGATTTTCCCATAAGTCGATAATAGATTTTCGCCAATGACCATTAAAATCATGGGAGACGAAGAAAAACCTTCCTCTTACAAACCCCAAAAAGGGGTGGAGAAGCTGGGAAATTTAAAATCCACTACAGTAAACTGGATAGGTGCTACATCTTAGGGAACACAATTCTGTTATAAAGTCACAGAAAAAAAAGCACAGACCATTCACTATCCCTGTCTTGTACCACAGCCTGACCCTTAAACCTGAATGACCCACAAATTAAAAAGTGCCAGAAGGCAGTATGATTTGAACAATTATTTTTCTTGAACTGGACATTGACTATACCTGTCCTGGGCCACAGCATGAGCCACAAACCTGCAAAGACCCAAGATCACAAAGGTCAGAAAAAAGGAGTCTTTCAACCCCATTTTTTTCACTGGACATAGACTTATCCCTGTCCCTGGGGCCACAGCATGAGCTCCAAATCTGCATGAAACCCCCAGAAAACACAAAGTGCAGAAAAAAAGAGTCTTTTCAACCCCCATTTTAGTTTGAACTGGACCATTGACTATACCTGGTCCTGTACCACAGCATGACCATTAAACCGGTCTGACCCACAGATTAAAAAGTGCCGGAAAAAGGAGTCTTTCAACCACCATTTTAGTTGAACTGGACATTGACTATCCTGTCCTGGAATGCAGCATGACCCTCAAACCTGTCTGACCCACAGATTAAAAAGTGCTGAAAAAAGGAGTCTTTCAACCACCATTTTAGTTGAACTGGACATAGACTGTCCCTTTCCTGGGCCACAGCATGAGCCCCAAACCTGCATGACCCCAGATTTAAAAAGTGCCTGAAAAAGGAGTATTTGAACCACCAAATTAGTTGAAATGGACATTACTATACATTCCGTACGCAGCATGCCCCCCAACCGTAGCACACAGATTAAAAAATCCCGGGAAAAAAAAATTCTTTAAAACCAATTTTTTTTAAACGGACTTGAATACATGCCCTGTACCGCAGAATGACCCCAAACCTTATGCCCCCACAGTTTAAAAGTGCGGGGAAAAAAGGATTCTTTCAACCACATTTTGTTGAACTGTAAAATTGACTATACCTGTTGGGAACCTCATCTTTCAAGTTTACTGTCCCCCTTGTACAATTCGGGGAAATTTTTTGTATTAGATTTTGTACATGCCGTTTTTTAGTATTTTAAATTCTAGAAACACATTTTTAAAATAGGATAAAATTTCCCCACGTTTTGTTTCTTTTTTTTTTTTTTTTAATTGTTTAAAATTGGTTGTCTCACTCGGGGATTGCAACTTTTTTAAAGATTTGCAAAAACAAGTCATTTTGAAAATTTTTTTCCATTAACAGTGTCTACCTATTCCTTTTTTTGACACCATCCCCCTTGACCACTTTTGACAATTGTAAAAGAAAAAATGCGTTAAAAACCACATTTTTTTACAATGGACCGAAATTTTGCTGCTTTCACAGAACTGCCCCAAAAATTTAAAAAAACAGACCCTTGACCACTTTGACAATTGTGAAACAAATGCCCTGTTTGAAACCACTTTTTTTTATAATAGACCTGTATATTGCTGCCTTAAAGAGCATGCCCAAAAAAAATTATAAAAATGACTTTCAGCATATTAAAAAATTGTGAGGGGAAATCCCAAACTTGAAGCCATTTTTTTTTTAAAGGCCCAAAAATTTTAGCTGTATTCAAGAAAAAATGACCCTTGCCCTTTAAAATGCGAAAAATTCTAAAATAAAAGATAAAGGGAAATCTTTTTTTGTCAGGGAACCTTGGGTTTTTTACATTCACCCCGCAAAACCAGAAAAATGATCTTTTGAACTGGAATCAAAAATTGCAGTAAGAAATGATCATTTTAAAAAAAAAAGTTTTTCAATAGAGGAAGATTTCTTTTGAAAGAGGAATGTGAAGTAGACCTTAACAACTAATCGGTGACCTGCAATTTGGGGCCACACTATCATCAGAGATCCATCCTATTCATCTTGATGTATCAACACGATCACATTACCTGTGAAAGCCGAATGCGTTTGTCTGTAATGCTCCCTCCAGCTTGCTGAAGTCCGCTCAGATATGATGCTGGCTGCTGATAGTACAACACCTCTATGCGTTGCGAGCGAGCTCGGCCATCATCCATTTTGGATACCCAGAAGTCGAGTTGTGTCCCGAATCAAACATCCAAAACATCGGTGTTGAGACGCAAATAGTCATGTTTACCATGATCTTAAGCTGTCTCCTGTGGTTTATTTGTGCCCCCCCCCCCCCCTGGGGGGGGGGGGGGCCCCCATCTACATCGTTGGTGGGAGGTAAATAAAGATCTCCAGAGGTCACCCATTGTGGCTTCTGCCACCTATGCCTGCTGCTGCCAATATACGCTACTTGCACTTACTGCTTGTCACGTCGCTTGACGTTGTTCCACCGTGACATTGAAGAACGTGAAGCAGACACAACAATGTCCTCCATTTGTCAGTCACAAGTCTCCCATTTCCTGCATTTTACCTCTATTTGGGTGGGTGGAAGGAAATCTGAGTTTGTTTTGTTTTTACCGGGGACCAGGAGGGTGGCCACCCATAACGGTTTGTTCATTTTTGATGGAGCCCTTAATACGAGATCATGGAGGAAATGAGCATACCAACACTCATGTAGAGATGAGCCTTATTTCCACGCCTCCGTCGAGGGGCACAGACAAAACTGATCATCCTCATCTTCCCCCTATCCCCTCAAAATTCACCCAACATCTTTCCAAGGCAGGGACGTCGGTAACTTCGTGTCGCAGGAATACCTCCTCCTCCGCTTCCTCCGGCACAGCTTCAACACAGACCCTCGACTTCTCAAGAGACACCCTGAGAGCGATGCCCGCCTTGGCACTAGCCCTGAACCCCCCGAACCACTGCCTAATAAGACCAATAAATTGTGAAACTGTCGCCTTGGTGGATTTCGACAGAGAGAAAGGCCCATGTCCACATCAGTTCCGTCTCCTCCTCCATCGCCGTTGAGCTGATGGTTTCAGTGTCCAACGTTCATTCCAGAACTAAGATCACCACAATGCTCATGAGACAAGGGCATTGTCCGCACTGACTCATTTTTGTGGCTTCTCAAAACTTCCAAGATGTGCCAGAGCTCTTTCACCTGCCTCCACTCTCGATGGCTCAACACCCGAGGTCCGCACCGCGCTTGTCAGCCAGTGTCTGTCCACTTCTACTGCATAATGCATTGCACTGCTGCCACAAATCGCTGGAACATGTGGAGGTGGAAATTCCCAGCGTGTTGCCACATCCAACATGAAACGGGTTTTGATGGGGAGGGAGGTTGGGGGTTGTGGGGCCCCCCGAAACACGCGGAAGTGCGAACTCATGACCTCGACCTTCCTCAGCAGGCAGTCCAGACCCGGGTAGCGCTTTAGAAATTTGCTGAACACAAGGTTCATCGACATGTGCCAGGCAAGGGATGTGCTCCACCTACCGATCTTAAGGCGGCCAGCAGATATTGACCATTATCGCACACCACCTGGCCTGGCACAAAGGTTTCTTGTCACCCATCCAGTAATCGTTTCTTGCAGAGAGGCCGTCCACAGCCCTGACTGTGTTTGGACGGTTTCCAAGACAGATTAATTGCAACACGCCTGCTTTCTCTGGCATGTGGAAGCCACCAGATGACCTTGGGTAAAGAACCCTCACCATCCCTGTGTTTTGAAGATGTGCGCCGAGCCTGAAGCCACCGTCCACCACCAGAGACATCCACCCAGCTCCACCCATGAGCTGTCACAAAAGATATAGTGGCCTAGTCGTGCTCTACTAGACCGATGTGTCCGTGTCAGATGGACTTTTCCAACACAGATGCAGACACGGCTTGAAATTTTAGATGACACTGGCTTCCCAGCATGGACGCTTTTCTGCAAAGAAATGCCTGCTCGACATCCTGGTATTGGGGCAGGCAAGGGCCATGACGTGCGGACCCATCTGTGGTCCACCAGATGGAAAGGCAACATTTTCCAAGAGGAAAAACTGGCAATGCCGACTTTCACTTTGGCTTTTGGGATGGTTTGGGTTAAAGGTTTTTCTTCTTCTGCTCTGAAACCGGAGAAGACAGAAGGCTGCTGCTAGACTGTGCCGCTGTACCGTGTTGCAGTCGTCAAACGGTGAAGGAGAAGTGGTAAAGGATGGTCTCTGGTGGTCTGTGGTACTCTCGAGCGACAGTGGAGGCTGAAGCGGATGCGGATCCCGATCATGACTCTGAAAGACATAGCAGCAGCGGAACGCTGAGGAGAGTAGGCGGAGACAGATAGTGTGACATGTTAAGCCCGGCTCGTGTGGCCTTTTTTGGCCAAGTGTTGCCTCCATTTCAACTCATCATTCAATGCATGTGGACTAGACATATGTGGTGGTTAAACACCTCAATAGTTCTTACCTCTACTGATGCGTTAAGGTGAAAAAGGACGGCATATTGGAATCGCTGGGAATCAAGCTTGCCTAGAAAAAGCCCAGGCTAGAGAGTCCTACCTTTTCGACCGATAAGCGAGAGCGGTGTTTCCCGCTGATCGGTGGATGTAGAAATCACTCAGCTGACCTTCTGCGACCGCCCTTTTCCCTTTTTGAGGCGGACCCGTACTGACACTACCCCATCGTCTTCCTCCTCTCCATATGAACCTCGCAGCAAATTCGATGAAAGACCAACGTTGGATCCGCATTGTCCCCCGTCATCACATCATCAAAACAGGGTGACTTCGTCGTCTGACATTCTGCTCCAGGAGCTTCGGGCTACAAACAAAGGCACTGCAAGGCTTTTGCGACCGCCCGAGAATTTTTGCCGATTGACCTGCTTCCGCTCCTCCTCTGAATGGTAACACAATAACTGGGCTCAAGAGCAGAACAAAGACATCCTCTTTGCCTCTTGAATCTATGGAAAAGCCTTCTGACCCCAACCCGCATATGTCATCAAAAAGTCTTCCGAAAATGATTATCCAAGGGTGGGTACACAGTTGACATTTGCCTGTCCTGAGCTTCATGTTGGACGAGCTGGCGATGCTGATACACATTTGTGCCGTGACTGAGGGAGGAGAAAGACTGCTGGATGCAGTTGCATTAACCACTAAAGAACAGCTTGGCGCCTGCTGTCGTTACTAATTCACAGGCACTGATCCACTATGACCGGCCTGACTGTCCAGCAACCGACGAACCGCTGGCTTTCCGTTGGATGTCACCAGCTTGGAAGGAGCACCTTCTCACTCGTACCTCTACCTCCATGTCCTACACCCACTCTCTGCTCGCTTTACCCACCTGCATTTCGCTCCATGTTCAAAAAGATAAAAAATTTAAGAAAGTATGGAAGAGTTTTTTGACAGTCTCTTATTAAAAAACGCAAAATCACAACTATTCTTAAATCCCTCTAATTTTCCTACAGCTAACTAGATTAAAACTGAAATGTTTCTACGAATACCTGTGAAATCGTGTATTCTGGTAAGAACCTAAAACAAAATCAACAGTTTCTTCCTTCATATCCCAGGATTCATCAACTGCCCATTAACTAGGAATTGATATTTAATAAACAATCAACAAGTGCGCTATCTGCCCAAACTGAGATTCCATCAACGAGCGCAATAAAACGTATTTCAGATTACAAAACGGATGAAAATTGCGTTTTTTGCAGCAATACCAAACGAAACATTTGCTAAAAAATTTTCTATCAGAATTGGTCGTACAACGTGCTATTTGAAAAAAAACTAGGGCCGCACCACGTGCAATGCAGCTATTAAAATTATATGGAAAAACAAACGTTGTTTTTTGTGCACCAATGAAATACGCCAACAGTAACACAGAAATTTCTGTATTCCAAATTAAAGTACAATGGCTCTATGGAACAAAACGTGTGTGTTGGCCGCACCAAAGATAAAAAAAACACCTATTTAAAATTATACGGATAATAAAAGTGTTTTGCACATATGAAATACATCTGCAATTACTAAGCAATTTCGTATCCTATGTAAGAACAAGGTGGTCTTTGAACAAAAAGCCTTTGCCAAATGAAAAAAACCGAATTACAATTGTGTACGATAAATAAAAGGTGGTTTTTGCACCCTATGATAAATACACCTCGGGACTAGAAAATTCAGTATCCTATTGTAGAGTACAAAGTTCTTTGAAACAAAACTGGCTGTGCCAAAAGTGAAAGCAATAATTAAATTTGTACTGATAATAATAGGTGTTCTTTGCACCTATGAAATACAACAGCAATTACTAGCAAATTTCTGGATGGTAATATAATACAAGATGGTCTTTCAACAAAAATGCTGCGCAAAGTGACAAAACCGAATTAAATGTGTAAGATAATAAAACATGTTTTTTGCACCTATGAAATTACACCTTCAGAGACTAGAAAAGTTCTTATCCTATTGTAAAGTTCAAAGTTGGTCTTTGAACAAACAGGGCTGCGTCCACATAATTAAATTGTGTACGGATAATAATAAGTGGTTTTTTGCACCTTATGAAAAAACAACACAATTACTAGCAAATTTTCTGTAGGGTAAAAATACAAGATGGGCTTTTCAACAAAAATGGCCTGCGCCAAGTAAAAAAAAACCTAATTAATGTGTACGGATAATAAAAGGTGATTTTTGCACCTATAAATACACCTGCTGACTAAAAAGTTCTGTATCCTATTGTAAGTACAAAGGGTCTGTGAACAAACTGCTGCGCCAAAGTGAAAAACACTAATTAAATTGTGTACTGATAAAATATTGTTTTGTTGCAGCCTATGAATAACAAGAGCAATTACTACAAATTTCTGTATGTAATATAAGTTCAAAATGGTCTTCTCAACAAAAATGCCTGCGTCAAAGTGAAAAAACCTAATTAAATTGTGTACGGATAATAAAAGTGGTTTTGTGCAAAAAACCTATAAATACAACCGCGGTGACTAAAAAGGTCTTAATCCTATTGGTAATCAAAGTGGTCTTTTGAACAAAACTCAGCTGCGCCAAAGGAAAAACATTAATTAAATGTGTACTAATTAATAATAGATTTTTGCAACCTATAATAAAAGCATTACTACAAAATTCTGATGTAATATAAGTTCAGATGGTCCCTTTCAACAAAATGCCTGCGCCAAACGTGAAAAAAACCTAATTAAATTGTGTACATAATAAAGGTTTTTTGCAACCTATGAAAACACATGCGTGACTAGAAGATGTCGAGTATTCTATGAAGTACTAAGTTGGTCTATTGAACAATAACTGCTGCACAAAAGGCAAATAAAAACTAATTTAAATTGTGATGATAATAAAAGTGGTTTTCAACTTATCAAATACACCTGCAAGTTGCTATGAAAATTTCTGTATCCTAATTATAAGTACAGGCACAACAAAATACAAGGTACTATCCACCAAAAACTGTAATAAAAATCCAATTCAAAAGCATCCTGGACTGCACATATAACACTCTCCATTCAAAAGCCTGCCTGCCTGTCTGTCTGTGTTCGCCCGAAGCCCCCGCCACCCCCACCCCACCCCGCGGCTGTACAGCGCTAGAGTGGCCTCTTTCAAGGTCTCTCCTAACAAGCTAAAAACTAAAAGTACTAATCTACCTATGTTCTAATTTTCCACAGCAAAACTAGTTGTCTGTGTAACAAAGAAACTGTGTTGCTACTGTAATTGATAGAAAGAGAACAAATGTCATGCTCTTAATGAACACACTAACACACTGATGCAGAACAGAAGGCAGTTCTATGTAAAACGAGGTCATTGATTTTTCTAGCCAATGACAACCTTAACACATTCACAGTCATAACGTACGCAACCACTCAACCCTGCTCTACCTTCTCTATCCTCTAAGCTGATTTCGACACCTCCAAAATGACAGAAGCACCGAAAATGGCGCGATATTAAATAGATTATGTGCATTTCTCACCACTAAATTTATCGCGTAATCGAAATTCCCGATCAACATAAAAAACCATGTTCGATTTCAAACTTTGTCGATTATAATCGCTCCCAACACTTTTCCCCACCTCTGCTGCCCAACTGTCCCCTCAAATAGTGGTCCTCACTGTATTTGTGCAGAGGACAAAGCACCATAGTAGGTTCTCTGCTGTGGAAGCGAACCAGGAAAAGAGGTGTGAGACAGTGGAAGCCCCTCACCTGCTCCCGGGCCCATCCCCTAGGGTTTTGTATTCAAACCCACCGACTCTTGGCTGGGGTTGTCAAGATGTCATCGGGAGAAAGTGATTATCAAGTTGTTTCAACACAAATGTCCGATAGATACACCGGATGCTGACCTCGCAAGTACTCCTGCTGGACGTCCCCTTACTGTGCTGCGATCTTGGGGCTCCATAAACCTACTACTCGTGTAGTCTATGACGCTAATGGTAGATTCTTAGCCCTCAAGCTTGTTTTTTCCGCAGCTGGCGCTGCCATGGACTTTAGTCAGCTGCATTCCTGCTTCAATTTTTTTGGTCAGTTTTGTCCCCGTAAGTGCCAGGAATTTTTAAGTGAAGCGATTTTAAGGGCGGCGGCGTCTGTGCTGTCATACTAAAACACACATTGTAGGGAAGACCAAACCAACTCCCTCTGCATTTTTAACAGGGCACAACTTTTAGCACCCCGTCTTTTCCCCTGGAAATAGCTGTTTTATAACGCGATTCTCCCCAAAGTAATTGGGAAACCCCCCAAAAAATTTTTGGGGAAAATTGGGCGAAGGGGGGCGAACCGAATTTTTGAGAAATTCGCCCATCTCTAGCTGGGGCTAGAGGGTACTCACTCAGCCAGATGGTACAGAAGTCTTTTTTCTGCTGCCCACACAGAAACTTATTGACTGTGTATACTGGGGAAATCTTAATTATTATTTTTGTTTATTTATGGTTTATAATTGTTATATTAGAATTTACGCTATTTTTGGGTTATATATGGGATTTGATTAGGGGATTATATTGACTTATTATTTTTTAAAAAATTACATATTTTATATCACTGTTAATAATTTATGTAGTATAAATGGTATTTATTTACCTTTTTTTTTGTAATTTTATAGAGCCCGGCGCATAATAATTTATAATAAATATTTTTACGTTTTCATGTCTGGTTGTTTTTTGTCACATTTTAAATTTCCTTTTCATGTACAATTTCTTTTTGGGACTTTCATTGATTGTATACTTTATTTTCTATTGTATTACTTATGTACAACTTTTCATAGCTTTTCATGGTCTTGATAATTTATGATTTCTTAAACTTTTAAATTTAAGCATTCTTTATCCGCCGGGGTGTTTTATTTTTTTGCATTGTTTTTCACGAGCGTGGTCTTTGTTATTTGTTGTATTGACTCCATTTTGGGCCCCAGGGCCCTCCCGGGGCTGCGCGTTTTCTGGTGATTTCCGCATGGTTTTTTTTTTGTTCCGGGAAATGGTGTTCCTTTTTGTCTTTGCTGCTTAAGTTTTACGCCAGGTAATTGGTTGATATATTTTTTTTTTTGTGCATTTTTCTTGGGTTTTGTTAAATTTTTTTATGGGTTTTTTTCTGCATTATGGGTTTACCTCCCGGGTGAAGCATTTAAATTTAATTTTTATTGATAACAAACGTATAACCTACAGCACCACCATATATAGACCTGACAGTGGTAACATTGCCCAAAGGATTAAACCTCAAAACGCCCATACCCCGAACCCAAGTGGTCAAAAAACCCTGGGGACCCCCAATTGGACATAAAATAGGGACTATCAAAAAAGAGACGCAAAAAAAACCCCCACACCGGGGCCCAGGAAAATTCCTATCGATCTTTATTTTTGAATCTTCTTTTTCTCTTTTCTTCTCCCCTTTCCAAAACCCAAATACCTATACTTCTCCTGGCCCAAAGTTCTTGGAATTTAAGCTTTAAAATCTTGATTTATTAAAATCCTCTTAGGGAAAGACCCGAAAATTTTAAAAACAAAAAATAATTAAATTGATAATTTTTAGTTTTTTCTCATTTCATTCAGCCCGATTTCTTTTTTACAATCGGACAAACACGTAAAACTAGCCCAAAAACATGTCTGATTTGGGATGTATTTTTTCTGCTTTTTTACTTTTGGAGGCCACAAACAGTGCAAGCAAAGGGGGTGTCAAGAACATACCATGGGGGTGTAGGATTCTTGGCTGTTAAAAAACATGACCCCTTTTTTTCTTGCACTGTCTTCCCGCGGGAAACCATTCCATTACGACTGTGAACAGAACACATGCCTCTCGCACTCTTTTTTTTATCACGACGACTATTTCCCAGCGATTTTCAAAAAGGAAAAAGCTGTAAATAATTAGTTAGGGTTGGGGACAGCAAGATTGGGGAAACAGTTGTTTGGGGGAAAATTTTTTGATCAGGCATCTTATGGTTTTTTCCCCAAAAATTCCTTTCTGCATTTTTTTTTTGGGGGGGCATTTTTGGGTGGGGAGTTTGTGGAAAAATTACAATTTCTAAAACAAAACACTGTTAATTTGGTGCCAGAGTTTTTCCATAAGACCCCATTTCATAGATATTCCATAGAAACAATTCTGTTTCTAATCCTAGCTGCCAGTTGGAAATTATAGGGATTTAAGAACACTTGTGATTTTCTGTCTTTGGAGTACAGTTCTTCAATAAGACTGTGAACAAATCTTGACCTTTTTAATATTTATATTTTTGAACATGGCCTGTCATCGCTTGGTCGGTTCCCTGTGCATCTCATTTCTGAAGAGCGGCGCCTCTCTGTTCTTCAGTGGTTAACACACCCTGTAGTTTTAACTCCTCTTCGTCTCAGTCATGGCCACAAATATCGTCATCATCAGTCCAAACTGAAGCAAACCCCTGTGAAAGACAGCAATAGTAAAGGTCATATTGAATTTTTTTTTATTTCAAATACTCATTTCTTCTTGCAAATTCTATTCTGAGTTTCCAAAAGTTCCTTTTTGCTTGTTTTGGGGTCAAGCCACTGTAAAAGACGGCAATATTCATGGTCATATTGAAAAAATTCTTAGTTAAATACTCTTTTCTTCTTGCAGATTTTATTTTGAGTGTCCATAAGGTCATTTTTGCTGGTTTTGGGGTCAGGCTACTGTAAAAGGAGTGCCAGGGTTGTCAATAGGGCAGTACTCTTGTCAGGGGCCCTAATCAAAAAGGGGAAAAATGATATGTTGAAAATAGGAACTAGTAATGGGTGGGGGCCCCATTTGATTTAGCTGCATGGGGCCCTGAAACAGTTAACAAATGACTGACGGCAGTCCTGGCTACCACTGCACCCCCTTTAACTACTGCCCTGCCAGCTGAACCTCTGTGTTCCCCATTGAGATGTTCTTGCTGCCACCACATATATGACATGTTCTTGGATCCTGGTGCAAAAAGTGATAAGGGGCTTCTGCCAGTTACCATGTGCCATTTTCAATACCGGTGTCTTCTTATGTGTCAAGGGGGCCCTGTAGCAGCTGCTATCACTGTGCCTGCTTTAGCTAAGCTGTCCTCATCTTTTCAGTTAGCCATTGAAAGGAATTAATTATTTTAGTCTGTGAATTTTTTTCTGTGACTCTTATAGCCAAATTGTCTTCACTAAGTTGTACCACGTATCCAGTTTTTCTGTTCTGGATGTTAATTTCAGCTTCTCCTCCCCTGTTTCGGTATAAAAATTAACCTGATCATCTTCTCCCATTCCCATTAATGGGAAGCAGCGATTGATCGAGATCGAAAATCGACACGATTTTATTTAAAATCGTCGATCGGCTTCATCTAGATTTTTTTAGTGATTGCTCATCACTATTGCCAACCATTAAGTAAGTACTCTAGGTATCTAGACCCCAGAAGGTAGGTAAACAGCTCTTTGTAGGTAGATATGCTGTCCCTTGTAGGTTATAGTTCCCCCTGTAGGTTATAGGCCCCTTGTAGGTGATATAGGCCCCCTGTAGGTGATATGCTCCCCCTGTAGTTTATATATCCCCAGTAGGATATATGGCTCCTGTAGGATATAGTCCCCTTTATATAGCCCCCTGTATGATATATGGCCCCTTTATATAGCCCCCTGTTGGATATATGGCCCCTTTATATAGCCCCCTGTAGGATATATGGCCCCTTTATATAGCCCCCTGTAGGATATAGCCCCCTGTAGAATATATGACCCCTTTATTAATCTCACTGTTGGATATATGGCCCCTTTATATAGCCCCATGTAAGATATATGACCCCTTTTATATAACCCCCTGTAGGTTATAGTCTCCTTTATATAGCCCCTTGTAGATTGAAAATAAAAAGTATTAAAAAAGGTACTTACCACTCCGTGCTTCCCGCTAGGGACCCCGCTCTGGGAGCTGGTTTCTGGCATGAGCAGCGTGACGTTGCTCCCAGGATTTCCTGGGCCAGCAGCCTTGGGAGCTAGGAAATACAATGGTTCGGGGGGCGATGACATCGCCTCCTGCGCTTAAAGACGCGCCGGGTCTGAGCCTCATGCACACCAATGTGCCGTCCGCAGGGATAGAGTCACACCACTGGGCACGGTAGGCGGCTGCTCTGGAGGGCCCCCTGTGCTCGTGGGGCCCCCTGGCAACCACCTACCCTTCCCAATGAAAGAGACGGCCCTGTATACTGAGGGTGAGTCTTGAAAAGCCAGTAGGGCTAATAGCAGGACTGGTAGAATGGGGAGGATGCTCTATTTCTTTCTGACTTGCTTCTTTGCCAGACTGCACATTCTAGAAAGGCCAGGGATCATTCTGTGGAACTAGGCTGCAGAAACTTATAATGAGCATTTTTAATAAAAATCACACTAAACCCTCTGAACTTATGCAGCAGAGTGGAGAAGATAGTTTAAAGCAGAATAATACTTGGTATTAGCAGAATAATACTTGGTATTAGCAGAATTGGGATGGATCTCAAACCTGGAATTGGAGTCATTCAGGTCTGTATCTGTTCTAATTAAGACCTAGGCTACTATGAATTAGCCAGATACCAATAGGTGACACAGTTACATATATGTTTTTCCAGAAGCACATGCAGTTTACAGAACACTTAAAGAAAAACAGGTAAAAGAACTAAGCTAAACAAAATATACATATCAACTCATCTTTATTGTTACTGAAGATTAACAATGAAAAAAAACATGGTGAACCACGTTGAACTATGTATTAGCACGTGTTATTGTGTGCAATGCCCTGTCTAATAATGACATGTTATCACAAGCTCATGTTCTAAGAGTTATATTTTGTTCCAGCCTCACACCATGCAGCTTATGGAAATGTTAAACTACATGTTTTGTTGTTTCCTTTTTCAAGATGGCTATAAACCTAAAGAGGATTTAGAGGTCCTTTTAGAAACTCATTACAGCTTCTTACCTAGGACATCCCTGAATCAAAGTACAGTACCTTCAATATTACTTTAGATGATGAAATTCACTTCATTGATTCCCTGAAATGTGAATAACTGATTTGCTGCAAATCTTGAAAATTACACATCAGTACTACCATCACTATAGATAAGCACATAATTAAAAATCATGTTGTCCATTGATTCTCAAAAATGCAAATCCTTCACTGTGAATTTTAAGCCTTGCAAGCTATTGTTTAACTTGGGAATTTATTGCACAGGTGCACTGTGAAATATTAGATGCAGCAATTGCAAATATTAATAAGACACAACAGGATGAATATCATAGAGAGAGATGAATGCTAAGTGTTCTTGCCTTCAAGCTCAAAGATAATAGAGCTATTTGAAATATGAAGACAATTTTTAGTAATACAAGAATAATTTCAGCAAATGGGTGTAGAACTCTTAGCAATATACAGTAAATGACAATTTAGAACTGCACACGTTCAAGACACCCAGTGGGGTAGAAGAATATACCAAAACACAGCATTATGTTGGATAAAGTCTATGACTTTGTAACAAGTAAGCAAAACGAGTCAACCAGAAAAACCCAATGGCCCTTAGCTGTCATCAAGTTATATATTTTCATCATTTTCACAGTTCTCATTATACACTCAGTCAGAACTGATGATAATATCTGCAGAATGTGTGTTCGTGTGTTACTGTCAATTTAAAAACATGATAGTTTCATTCAGTTGTATAATGCCTGCTGAGAAAAATTCATGTAAATAGAGACTTGGAAGAAATATGAAACCTCATTCTCTGGCTGAAGGTAATCAATCATTGTAATGATAACTGGGATAATTACATATTGGATATTGCTAAATACAGGCATTCAAATCTATAAAATAGTGATAAAACGTGGGCTTCTAGAAGATGTAATGATAAGGTGGTAAACAAATACAAGCCAAGATTATCATCATTACAGAACAAGAAGGTCAGCGAGAAAATCATTAGAAGCATCTTCCACTTATAAATATGTTGACAGTAAATAAGGGCATTTTCAATCTTCCGATGGACTTACCTATAAAAAATGAATATAATAAGATGCATAGTTTGTCATTAGCTAAAATAGAATGTTTACTGAATGTTAGAATATAAGAGGGTAATTATCATGCAATTCAGTACACTGCAATGTGTACTGAAGATACACAGCTGATTATAAGCTAATTGGGTAATCTGCAATTTCCTCTTTTTTGCTGTAGATGATACATTTGCTAATTACTTCCTAATTAATACAAGTGGATATCCTGCTAATTTCAGATCAGCAAAGCTAATCCTTGTTTCATAAATTAAATAACTCATTATGTTCTGTTGTTCTAATTGATAATGAAGGGGTCATTTGTAAAAAAAAATTAAGATGTGAGAAACATATTTGTGGATAAATAGGATGTGGTATGGCAGGGAGCATAAAATGGGTTTTCAAATGCACATTTAATTCATCTTGCCATTAGTGGAATCATATTTTAAAGTCTGCTTTTAAACCACCAAAAGAAGAACAATAAACACGTCTATGGTGGAAATCCTCAGGTATATTCTTTACTTCTCTAACACTAGTATTTTTCTATATACTGCATATTCCTGTTGTAATGAATGAGACAGAGAATCAGAGCAAATTATTGTCAACATCAGGTCATTTTAGAAATTAGACAGAATTAGAAAGGGAATGTAGAAAGAATAACTATAGAATGCATCCATTAAATATTCCTATCCAATTTTTTGGCTTCTACATCAATTTGTATGTCAGAATGATCATGACTAAGATAGTCCATGTCATTGGCCAGTTTTCAAGTTAGCTCTAATATTTGAATTTACCTCATTACATGATTAGGAGATTGTCAGCCTTCTCTGGGGATCTTTTTTAATGTGGGTTGCTATTACACTAGCAGGATTTTTTTTTTATTATTCATAATGGGGCCTATTTCCCTCAAGAAGCATTTTCCATCTACTAGAACATCTATTAGGAGATGCACATAGTTCACATCCTAAATAATTGTTTCATTCTATTAGTGAAATATGTCAGAATATGTATCAAATTGATAATCCAAAGGAGTTATTGAAGACTCTTTAAGAAATAGCACTAATCTTGTACATGGCCTGTGCTCTTACAAGTGGATAGGGCTGAGCAGCAATACCAGGCATAGCCAATAGTCTTGGGTGGCACTATTTTTGAAGAAAAGCAGATTATTTTCCTAATCTAATGCTACCCCTTATTTAATGAGATACATTAAGGCAGTTAATATACATTGATATACATTTTCTTATTTTTAAGTTGGTCTTTGGATCTGCTACTTGTGCATCCCATAAAAATGTTACAAGTAAGGAAGCAATAAGTTACAGCCCAATGAAAAATCTAAAACGAGTCAAGCTCTCCATGTAGTAAACATGTTAACAGTAAACAGTTAACTACAAAGCTTTAATACGTACAACCATGATAATTCTAAGCTTTATTTAATACTTAAGCTTCTGTATTTGAGAAAGTGTTGGTATGTTGTCAGATCTTAAACCACTGTCAGAATTTCAATACCATGCAATAAATCTTACAAAGTGGACTGATACTTAAATATTAAATTATTGTGCAATGCTGCAAGATACAGTGGTTTGCAAGAGTATTCATACTCATTGAACTTTTTTCAGTTATAAACATTTCAGCCATAAACTTAAAATTATTTTTCTGATATTTTATGTGATAGAGCAACACAAAGTAACGAGTATGGGTGAAGTGTAAACAAACTATATGTGCTTTTCCGAATTTTTTCAAATTAACAAACTGAAAAGTGTGGCATGCATATGTTTTCAGCCCCCCTGTGTCAAAGCCTTGTAGGACCACCTTTAGCTGCAATGACGGCGGCAAGTTTGTTCGTTTATGTATCTACCAGCTTTACACATCTAGAAGCTATAATTTTTGCCCATTCTTCTCTCCAAAATAGCTCTAGCTCAGTCAGATTGGTTGGCGAATGTTTGTGACCAGCAATTTTCAAGTCTTGCCACAGATTCTCAATAAGATTTAGGTCTGGACTTTAACTGGGCCATTTTAACACATGAATATGCTTTGATTTAAACTATTCCATTGCAGCTTTGGCTGTATGTTTAGGGTCATAGTCTTGCTGGAAGGTGAACCTATGCCATACTCTTTTAGCTCCATCAATCTTCCCATCAACTCTGACCAGCTTCTAGGTTCCTGCTGAAGCAAAACCTCCCCCCCAGCATGATGCCACCACTATGCTTCATAGTGGGGATGTTGTGTTCAGGGTGATACGCAGTGGTGGCTTTCCTCTACAAATGTCATTTCACATTTAGGCCAAAAAGTTTCATTTAGGTTTCATCTGATCAGAACACCTTCTTCCACATGCCTGCTGTGTCACCTACATAGCTTTTTGCAGACTGTAAATGGGACTTCTTATGGCTTGCTTTCAAAAATCCCTTTCTTCTTGCCACTGTTCCATAAAGACCAGATTTGTGGAGTACATGGTTAATAGTTGTCCTGTGGAAAGATTCTCTCATCTGAGATGTGGATCTCTGAAGTTCCTCCAGAGTGACCTTGACCTTCTTGGCAGTTTCTCTATTTAGTGCCCTACTTATCTCGGCTGTAAGTTTAGATGGATGGCCATGTCTTGGTAG
Source organism: Phyllomedusa bahiana (assembly GCA_025379985.1). Classification (NCBI taxonomy): domain Eukaryota; kingdom Metazoa; phylum Chordata; class Amphibia; order Anura; family Hylidae; genus Phyllomedusa; species Phyllomedusa bahiana. The sequence goes on from JAODAL010037546.1 coordinate 21,981, forward strand.
GTTCGCAGTTCTGCAATACTCAATTCATTTATGATGATGGACTGAATAGTGATCCGTGAGATGCTCAAAGCTTGGGCTATTTTTTTATTTTGAAAAACCTTACCTTGCAAAACAGTTTTCCACAACTTGCTGTTTGTTCACTAATGTTGTGTAACAAATCTAAGAGGCCTTCACAAAACAGCTGTAGTTATACTAAGATTAAATCACATGTAGATGTACTCTACTGTAGCAATATGTTATGGGCTTTATGGCCTCTAGGGGTCTCACTACTTGTAAATGTGTACTACAATGACATTGCAACTTGTTGGTATAGTGGTCAGGGACCTGATCAGATACATGTGTAATGGCAGCTCACACCTCATGTAATAAAGTGTCTGAAGACATCATCTGAGTGTGATCCATCTTAAGCAACAACTAACAGAAAAATGTGGTAGCTGGGCACAGAACCATTGAAGAACACACCTGCAAGTCCTCATAGCCTGTGCAAGAGTAGAACTGTACACCAACTGTACAGATTCCCCATCATTACTACAAAATGGAGACTGGTCTGAATTCTCCTCAGAGCCAGAATGTCACTATCCAATTTATCACAGACTTGGAGACATTGGAAAGAAGAGTTTACTCTATATGTGGATCTTACAGTGGCCCCCAAGTGATGACAAAAGAAAAGTAAAATTGTTTTTTTACTTAATTGGGTTAAAGGGCAGAGAAATAGCCCATACCTTACTCCCAGAGAGCACAGACAGCCTAGTCCTAGCAGACATTGCACAGGCATTTGATAAACACAGTGACCCCATAAAGAATGATACAGTGGAAAGGTACAAATTCTTCACAAGAAATCAGGAAGCTGGTGAAAATGTAGAGAGAGATTTGTGACAAAGCTGAGGAGACTTGCTGCAACATGTGGATTTGGAGACATCAGAGACACTGTCATCAGAGACAGGATAGTGTGTAGCATCAGAGATACTCACCTCAGAGAAAAATTGCTGAGAGAGGAAGAGATGAACGTAGAGAAATGCACACAAATATGCAGGGCTCCTGAGCTGAAACAACACAGCCTAAAGATAAGGAAAAGCAGCAGTGATAATGTTGATGATGCTAATCTACATGCCGTATCTCTGAAAGGAAAGAGAAGACAAAGCCCTCCCGTAAGCATAGTCCACTGTAAATACTTTGGTAAAAGACATGAGAGAGACAAAAATTAGTGTCCAGCATATAGGGAAACCTACAGGTCATGTGGCAAGAAGAATCATTTCCCAGCTGTTTGCAGGCTGGGAACAGGCAGGCAGCATAGGCAGATCCACACTGTGATACCAGACACTGACAGTGCAGAGGACATTACATAGCTACTACTGCAGCCTGCAACAGAGAATGTCAATGTAATCAGGTAGCCAGAAGCCAAGGATACCAAGCAACTTTTTGCAACTTTCTTGTTGGATGAGAAGCCCATTAGAATTCAGCTGGAATGTGGAGTAAGCTGCACTGTAATTCCAAGTGCTCTGCTGAACAGGTTTCCATTGATTCAACTGACAAAGTACTGGTGATGTACAATAAAAGTGTTCAGAAACCTATGGAAACATATAAGCTTAAAATACGGAACCCATGTAATGGAAAGAGTTTACCATGCTGTGGGGGGGGGGGGGGGCAAAACCATGTACCATTATTGATAGTAAAAGCAGTTTAGACAATGGACTTAATAAAAGTACAGTCTCAGAATATTGGGTGACATGGATGAATCTCGCCGTGTCGGAGCGCACGTTTTTGCCCGATTTCAAGCGAAAGCTGCGCCCCATGTATGTCAGCACCCGATGAGCGCTCATACATGCGGTGTAAAGTCCAAAGCGCCTCGCCAGTGTGTGAGGCACAGTGCGGAACTTAGGCACAGTGCGGGACTGCGCCTAAGATACGCCGCCCGAGGAGGTGTACTCATACATGCGGTGTAAAGTCCCCCGCGTCTCGCCAGTGTGTGAGGCACAGTGCGGGACTTAGGCGCAGAAGGGTCTGCGCCTAACATGTATTCTGATTCGAGACAGGCTGGAAAACAGCGAGAATCTTAACAGTATGAAGACAAAGAGTTGTCTTCAAATGAATAATGAATAAAGTAAATCAGCTCCTAAAAGCGAATAAATGTAGTGAAATAGTGGTTCATTTAAAATTAAAGGGAAAATATATAAGATCGCTCAAGAAATAAATCTGAGCTCTCAGCTCCGTGAGGCATGGAGTATTAATAAAAAAAAACGTTTTTATTACGTGTAAAACATTATCTGAAAAAGAGCTCAAACCTTCTAAAAAATATATATAAATAAAATCACTTTCCAAAAATCAAGAACGGCACTATATCAGGAATTGGGATATTAGAAAATGGCCGGGAAATACAGTAATTCAAATTCTGTAAGCTCTTCTAATTGGTCAGCATAAACCAGCCAATCAGAATAGGAGTGAACCATTATAAACTATGGAGAAGTATTGACCAATCAAATGCAAAGGCAGGACAGTCCAAAATACAGTAAAAAAGGCAGAAAAAAGCTGATTGGTTGAGCTAGCGGGGGCTTGGCTATTCCGGCCAATCAGAGCGCAAGCTACTTTGTCCCATTGTAGTCTATGGACAGATCGGGGCACTGAAATCTCAGCGCTGTGAGGCATGGAGTATTAGTAAATAAATCGTTTTTATTAAGTGTAAAACATTCTCTGTAAAAGAGCTAAAACCTTCTATAAACATACAGAAATAAAATCCATAACAACGCGTTTGTCGCTGTCACTGGCGCTACATCAGGAATTGGGATATTAGAAATTGCCGGGAAATACAGTAATTCAAATTCTGTAAGCTCTTCTCATTGGTCGGCATAAACCAGCCAATCAGAATAGGAGCGACAGTGACCCATTATAACCTATGGAGAAGTATTGACCAATCAAAAGACAAGGCGGGGCAATGAAATCTCGGCTCTCAGCGCCGTGAGACATGGAGTATGATTTAAAAAATCGTTTTTATTAGGTGTAAAATATTATCTGAAAAAGAGCTGAAACCTTCTATAAACATAAATCAATGAAATTCCTAACAACGCGTTTGTCGCCGTCACCGGCGCTACATCAGGAATTGGGATATTGTAAATTGCCGGGAAATACAGTAATTCAAATTCTGTAAGCTCTTCTCATTGGTCGGCATAAAGCAGCCAATCAGAATAGGAGCGACAGTGAACCATTATAACCTATGGAGTAGTATTGACCAATCACATGAAAAGGCGGGACAGTTCAAAATACAGTAAAAAAGGCAGAAAAGAGCTAATTGGTTGAGCCCAGGCGGCAGATATGAATCCACCAATCATATGTAGTGCGTCTATTTTGAGTGGAGCAAGAAGGGTGCGATAGAAGGGCGCCCTAAAAGTTATTTCTGTCTATGGGAAATATTCTAGTACTGTGATTGGTTGGGGGGAAGAGGGGCTCGTCCTGCTTAGCCAATCAGCGGGTGAGCTACTTATCTCATAGAGTTCTATGGGGAAAAGAAATGCAGAGCGAGCTCTGTTTGTGATTGGCTCAGTTAAAAGAGGCGCGGTTATTTGGGCCAATGGGAGAGCGAGCAACGCTCTTATGGGTTTTCTAATGCAATCTATAATAAAACTGTACATGGCCGAAATCAAATGATAAGACTCACGAAGTTGTACCGATCTCTATATAAAATGATCAATAATATGGGGGTAACGAAAATAAACAAATAAATATGAGTTCAATGAGTTCATTTTTATTTCTTTATTTTCGTTACACCCATATTATTGTTCATTGGCTAACGAAAATAAAGAAATAAAAATGAACTCATTGAATTCATATTTATTTGTTTATTTTCGTTACCCCCATATTATGACGTCATCATCTGTATTGTATGAGATAAGGATTCAACACTGTATCTGTATGAGCTGCTTGTATAGTACAGTGAATAGGTGATCACCTTGGCAAGCCAGAGGTTGGGAGTTCAAGTCTCCATCATTTTTATTTTTTTTTCTTTTATAAATTGTAAACATCTGTACATATATGAAAATATATGTGTAGACATCTATAATTTTATATATATACACACACACACAAACACAGAAAGCTCCCCTATATAGTGTCCCATCCTCACAGTCACACCAAGCACTTCCATGCATATACTCTCGGGGATGAGACATGATATAGGGGAGCTATGTATGTGTATATATATCATTATAGAGATTGACATATATATTTTAGGTCTCTCTACATATGTGTAGAATTTAGGGGGGGAGGGGAAATAAACCCTGTGAGGGGACTAGAACTCCAAACCCCTTCGTTGTAAAACCAACACTCAACCGCTACACCATCAGCCCAAGTCAGTTACAGGTTAAGCAGGTTCTTCTCTCAAAGCTGATGTGCTTCTCCCCCCACTGTTTTCACTCATATCACTGACAGCAAGCAGAGGTCTTTACTTGAAGCTGACATTTGTCCTTGTAGTTGAGTAAAGGTCTCTGCCTGTTGTCAGTACAATTTGGTTGAATACCTCTAGAACAGAAGTTAAATCTGCTGGCTTTCAGTGTGTAAACTAAGAGATATAATAGGTGCTTGCTGCAGCTTGTGGAGCCTCAAGGCTGCAGACATAAGCATGCAGGAGGCTACAGAGCTGTTATATCCAGACAACCCTCTGCATCCCCTGCTTCAAACAAAATGATGATGTCACAGTTCTTCAGTGAGGGGAGACACGCCTCGTGGGAGGGGAGACACGCCTGCTGAGAGGAAGAACACGCCCCTGGATTTCAAACTCAATCTGAGAAAATTAGCAGAACAGCACGAGCAGCTCAAACGATAAATCCCCTTTAAAGTCTATGGGAGAGGAACACCAGCTTCATTCTTACACCCAAACAGTTGAGGTGAAGCTGGAATTAACATCCACAACAGTCAAATGGATACCTGCTACATCTTAGGCAACACACTTAGGTTATAAAAGCCACAGAAAAAAAGTCACACACCATTCACTATCCCTGTCTTGTACCACAGCCTGACCCTTAAACCTGCATGACCCACACATTAAAAAGTGCCTGAAGGCAGTATTATTTGAACCATCATTTTACTTGAACTGGACATTGAATATCCCTGTCCTGGAATGCAACAAGAGCCCCAAACCTGCATGACCCACAGATTAAAAAGTGCCGCAAAAAGGAGTCTTTGAACCACCATTTTAGTTGAACTGGACATTGACTATACCTGTCCTGGGTCACAGCATGAGCCCCAAACCTGCATGACCCCCAGATTTAAAAAGTGCCGCAAAAAGGAGTCTTTCAACCACCATTTTAGTTTCACTGGACATAGACTATCCCTGTCCTGGGCCACAGCATGAGCCCCAAACCTGCATGACCCCCAGATTAAAAAGTGCCGGAAAAAGGAGTCTTTGAACCACCATTTTAGTTGAACTGGACATTGACTAGACCTGTCCTGGGTAACCTACATCTGTTCAAGTCTTCCTGTACCTCCCTTGTACAATTCAGAGGAATATTTGTATCAGCTATTTTGTGCATGCCAGTTTTTTAGTAGTTTAATTCTAAAAAACACATTTTTAAAATAGGATGGAATCCCACCACATCTTTGTTTCTCTTTTTTTAAATGTATTAAATGGGTTGTCTCACTACAGGGATTGCTAGCTATGTTAAAGATCTTGCAAAAACAAGTCATTTTGCAATATGTGTCCATATTTAAGTGCAAGGTGCCTCAATGAAGAAAGCTGGACTGCGCCAAAGTGAAAAAAACACCTATCTGAAATGTATACGGAAAATATAGGGTATTTTTTGCACCTATCAATACAACGGCGGTGACTACAAAATTGCTGGATTAAAATTTAAGTGCAAGGTACCTCTATCAACAAAGCTTGACGGGCCAAAAGTGAAAAAAACACCTATCTGAAATGTATACGGATAATAAAAGTTGAGTTGTGTACCTATCAAATACACCTGCAGTTACTTTAAAACATCTGTATCCTAATTTAAGTTCAGGCTGCACAACATACAAGTAATATTTCACCAGCAAACTGTTAATAAAAACCCATTCCAATGCAGGGTCTAAACAAAGTCTGGGCTGCACAATATCCACTCTCCTTTAAAGAGCCTGTCTGTCTGTTTGTGTTCGCCCACAGCCCCCGGACCTCCTCCTCCCTCCGCGACTGTACAGCGCTAGATGCTCCTTTAAAATTCTCAGCCTAAATTACTAAAATCTGCAAATCTCTAATCTACCTAAGTTCTAATGTTCACAGCTAAAGCATAGCTGTCTGTGTGAACAAATGGAACAGTTTCGCTGAGCTGTTTTGACAGAGAACGAGCACACATCCCTCTCTTATGAGACATACTAACACACTGAGGCTGAACAGGAAGGGCTGTTATATGTAAAACCAGGTCATGTGATTTTTCCAGCCAATCGCAAACATACACCTCCCAGTCATGACGTCGCACACCCAGCTCACCCTGCTCTATTCTGTAACCTGATTTGCTGGCCACCAAAATTACAGGAAGCGCTGAAAATGGCGCTATATTAATAGATTATGCGCAGATTTTCACCTAAATTATCCCGTGATCGAAAAAATCCGATCACCATAAAAACCGTGCTGATTTCAACTTTGTCGATAATAACACTAGTTATAATGGGTCACTGTCGCTCCTATTGTGATTGGCTGGTTTATGCCGACCAATGAGAAGAGCTTACAGAATTTGAATTACTGTATTTCCCGGCAATTTCTAATATCCCAATTCCTGATGTTGCGCCGGTGACGGCGACAAACGCGTTGTTATGGATTTTATTTCTGTATGTTTATAGTAGGTTTTAGCTCTTTTACCGAGAATGTTTTACACTTAATAAAAACTATTTATTTGCTAATACTCCATGCCTCACGGTGGTGAGATTTCGGTGTCCCGATCTGTCCATAGACTACAATGGGACAAAGTAGTTTGCTCTCTGATTGGCCGGAATAGCCAAGCCCCCGCTAGTTCAACCTATCAGCTCTTTTCTGCATTTTTTACTATATTTTGAACTGTCCCGCCTTTGCATTTGATTGGTCAATACTTCTCCATAGGTTATAATGGTTCACTGTCGCTCCTATTCTGATTGGCTGGTTTCTGCCGACCCATGAGAAGCGCTTACAGAATTTGAATTACTGTATTTCCAGGCAATTTCCAAGATCCTAATTCCTGATGTAGCACTGTTCTTGATTTTTTGAAAGTGATTTTATTTATGTTTTTTTTTTTAGAAGGTTTGAGCTCTTTTTCTGATAATGTTTTACACATAATAAAAACGATTTTTGGAATCATATTCCATGGCTCAGGGAGCTGAGAGCTGAGATGGATTTCTTTTGCGATCTTCTGTATGTTTCCTCTCATGTTACGTTCTCGCTTCACTTCGCCACCTCTGGCTCATTTAGACCAGCTTCAACTAGGTCTGCCTGTCGGAGCTTTCGAGCGCTGCAATGCGCCGCACTTTGCCGAGCCGCGATCATACATGCCTCGGAGTATTCGAAAGTGGTGCGTCCCGCCCCAGAACGCCCACACCGCGCCCATTGCACGCCCCTTCATGTTAGGCACAGCCGAAAGTGGCGAAGGCTGCGCCTAACATCGCATCCCTGCGTCCGACAGTGGATTCGGATCGGTGAGTCGCCGTTTTTGCCAGAAAACAAGCGCAACTCCCAATCATACATGTCGCCCAATGTGTCTGTTGAAGTTTCCCAGAGAATAGAAGATACCAAAGTAATAACAGAGCACAATTTGGATTTTCAGAATATAAAATCTGAGTATGCTGATTTATTTGAAAGGTGCTTTCAAATAAATCAGCTGGTGCTTTGAAGATAGATATAGGCTAGAAATTGATAACACAATGCAGCCTTACAGATTACCTACAAAAAGAGTGCCTGTAGCTTTAATGCAACCACTGAAAGAAGAATTACAGAACTTACAGAAGTAAAGAAAGATAACTAGTGTTGAGCGATTGCGTTGGCTATCGAGATCGATCGATAGTCGATAGTCGGCCGCTATCGATAGGTTTTTCGATAGTGAGCATCGATTATGCGCGATGACCATTAAAGTCTATGGGAGAGCAACAACACCTTCATTATTACACCCAAACAAGGCTGGAGAAGCTGAAATTAACATCCACAACAGTCAAATGGATACGTGCTACATCTTAGGCAACACACTTAGGTTATGAAAGTCACAGAAAAAAAGTCACAGACCATTTACTATCCCTGTCTTGTACCACAGCCTGAGCCTTAAACCTGCATCACCCACAAATTAAAAAGTGACAGAGGCAGTATGATTTTGAACCATCATGTGACTTGAACTGGACATTGAATATCCCTGTACTGGAACGCAGCATGAGCCCCAACTTGCATGACCCCCACATTTAAAAACTGCCGGAAAAAAGAAACAAGGGAGTCTTTCTAACCACCATTTTAGTTTTCACTGGACATTGAATATACCTGTCCTGGGCACAGAATGAGCCCCAAACCTGCATGGACCCCCACATTTAAAAAGTGCCGGGAAAAAAAGGGAGTCTTTCCAAACCACCCATTTTAGTTTCACTGGACAATTGACTTATACCGTCCTGGGCCACAGCAGAGCCCCAAACCTGCATGACCCCCCTCATTTAAAAAGTGCCGGAAAAAAGGAGTCTTTTCAACCATCCATTTTAGTTCACTGGACATTGACTATACCTGTCCTGGGCCACAGCAGACCCCCAAACTGCATGACTCCCACATTTAAAAAAAGTGCCGGAAAAAGGAGTCTTTCAACCACCTTTTAGTTGAACTGGACATTGACTATATCCTGTCCTGGGCCACCAGCCATGAGCCCAAACCTGCATGACCCCCACATTTAAAAAGTGCCGGAAAATGATTCTTTCAACCACATTTTTGTTTCACTGGACATTGGACTATACTGTCATGGGCCCAGCATGAGCCCCAAAACCTGCATGACCCCCAAATTAAAAGTGCCGGAAAAAGGACTTTCAACCCCATTTTTTTTTACGGGACATTGACTAACCTGTCCTGGGCCAACAGAGCCCCAAACCTGCTGCCCCCCCACATTTAAAAAGTGCCGGAAAAAGGAGTCTTTCAACCACCATTTATTTTTCCCGGACATTGACTTACCTGCCCTGGGCCACAGCATGACCCCCAAACCTGATGACCCCCACATTTAAAAATCCCGGGAAAAAAAAGGAGCTTTCAACCCCCATTTTTAGTTAAGGGACTTGACTTACCTGTCCTGGGCACAGCATGACCCCAAACCGCATGACCCCCACTTTAAAAAAAGTGCCGGAAAAAGGTCTTTCAACCCCAAATTTGTTACGGGGAATTGACTTACCTGTCCGGGGCCCAGATGAGAAAATGTTTTTAAATTTTTAAAAGTGGGGGGGGAAAAAAAAGGTTTTTCAACCACCATTTATTTTAACGGGACATTGACTTCCCTGCCGGGGCCAACAGCATGCCCCGGGCCCGGGAGTTACAGTGGGTGCGGGGGGAAAAAGCCCAGGCGGGGTCCGCACTTTTAACACCAGGTTAAAATGCCCCTGATGCGCAAAAAAAAAAAAACTGTCGTGCTGAAGCAGAGTGCGGAAGGGGAAGTGTGAGAACCCAGCCTTCCTCTGTAACAGTCAATACCGGGGTAGGCTTGCCCCCCGTATGATGTGGACCAATTGAGCTTTCACTTGGAAAAACTTGTGGTTTAACGCTCCTGTTACACCCAGGTGGCCCTTTATCTTGTGCACTTCTTTTTCTCATTTTACTCAACTGTGCTGGAGGAAATGTGTCTCTGTACTTTGTTCCTGGTCTTGCTCCATACTCCATGTCCTCTGAATAACCTACATCTGGTCATTTTTCATGTACCACCCTTGTACAATTCAGTGGATTATTTTAACATCTATTTTGTACATGCACAGTTTTTTAATACTTTAAATCTAGAAAACACATTTCAAAAATAAGGATGGAATCCCATAATGTCTTTTGTTTCTTTTTTTTCATTGTATTAAATGGGTTGTCTCAATACAGGTATTGATACTATGTTAAAGATCTGCAAAACAGTCATTTTGCAATATGTTTCCATTAACCGAGTCCCTACCTATTCCTGTTTCTGAACAGCACCATCACCCTAGAGCCCTCTTTGACAATTGTGAAGACAAATGTCGTTATGAAACAACATTTTTTAGAATAGGACCTGTAGTATAGCTCATGCACAGCAAAAAGGCCCCCCAAAGAGTTCAAAGTCAAACCCTTGAGCCACTAAGTCAATTGTGAAGAACAAATGTCTGTACAAACAACATTTTTACTTTATAATAGTACCTGTATTATTGCTGCATTTTCAAAGCAAGCAAGACCCAAAAATATAAAAATGACTTCTCAAGCCACTGTTAAAAATTGTGGAGGGAGAAATGCCACTTAGAAGCCACATTTCTGTTACAAAGTACCATGATTATTGCTGTATCACCACACTACAAGACCCCAAAAAATTATAAATATTGACTTCTCAGCCACTATAAAAAAATTGTGAGTAGAAATCCACTTAGAAGCAACATTTTCTGTTCGCAAAGGACCATAATTATAGCTGTATCTCAAGCGAACCTGACCCCACAAATATAAATATGATTCTCAGCCACTATTCAAAAATTGTGAGGGATGAAAGCCACTTAGAAGTCACATTTCTCTTGTTCCAAGACCATGATCTATTGCTGTATCTCACAGCAACATGACCTCAAACCATTGACGAATGCGAAAACTTCTAAGATAAGTGAGTAAATGGAATACGGTTGTTTTTCATGAAAACCATGCTGTCCTTTACAGTCTCCACACAGCAAAACCAGCAAAATGAACTGTTGGGAATAGATGAAATAAAAATTTGCAGTAAGAAATGATTCATTTTTAAAAAAAAGTTTCAAGAGGACCATTTCTGATGTGAAAGGAAATGGTGAATTAGACGGGCAACAAAATCGTGACCTCAGCAATGGGCCACAACATCATCAGAGATCCATGCCTGATTCATCTTGGATGAAAGTCAACGATCCACATTATCTGTGAAAGCCGGATGTGTTTTGTCCTGTAATGACTCCTCCAGCTGTGCTGAAAGTCCGCCTCAGATAAGACGGTGGCTGCGGGGCAAGGACAACACCTCTAGGCGAGCGAGTCCATTCGACCATTTTGGAATACCCATAAAGTCTATTGGGTCCGGAACACATACAAAAACATCGGTGTAAGAAGACGCATATAGTCGTGCACCATGATCTTAAGCTGATCACAGGTGTGTTGGATTTGTGCCCTGCCATTGCATGCGTTGGTGAGGTGGTAAATAAAGATTGCCAGAGTACACCCATTAGGCATCTGCCACCTTGCCTGCTGTCTGCCGCAACGCCTACAAGGAACTCTACTGCTGGTCACTCGCTGATTTTCCACCGTGACATTAGGGTGAAACGTGAAGCAGACGCAACATATTCTCCATTGATAAATCAGCAATGTCTCCATTTCCTGCATTTTACTCTCTATTTGGGTGGGTGGAAGGAAAAGTGCTGATTTTTTGTATTTGTACCGGGGATCCATGGGGTAGGCCACCCAGTAACTGTTGTTCATTTTGATGAACTTAATGCCGAGGATCATGTTGGAGGAAATGGAGCATCCAAGCACTCATGTGAGATATGGAGCCTTGATTTCCCAAGCCTCTGGGTGTTCGAGGGGCACTACAAACTGAATCTTCCTCATCTCCTCCTCCACCTCAAATTCCCGCCAACCTCTTTCAATGCAGGGACGTCCGGTAACATCGGTGGTCTAGGAATACCTTCCTCCTCCTCCTCTCCGTGCTCCGGCACAGCTTCAACACAGCCCGACTTGCTTGATATTGATGCACCCTGAGAAGCGAAGGCGCCACCTTAAGCACTAGCTCTGACCCTGAACCACTGCCTAATGAAGACCGATGAAATTGGGGAAACTGTCAGGGCCTTGTGGATTTAACGGAGAGAAAGGTCCGTGTCCGCACTGTGACCGTCACCTCCTCCGTGCTGGCGGACCTGTATGTTTCAGAGTGTCCAACATCGTGTTTCCAAGAACTAAGATCACCACAATCTCATGCGACAAGGGCATTGTACCGCACTGACCATATTTGGTGGTTCTTCAAAACTGGCAAGGATGGTGCAGAGCTCTTTCACCTGCCTTCACTCTCGAGTTTCAACACCCCGAGGTGCCCGTACCGCTGCTTGTCAATGCCATGTGTCACTTTCGTAACTGCATAATGGCAATTGGCGCTGCTGCCACAAATCGCTGGAGCATGTGGAGTGGAATACCAGCGTGGTTGCCCACGTCAACAATGAGACGGTTGACGGGAGGCCGAGCCTGACGCCTGCAACCGCAGCCAGGCGGGACGAAGCAGTTGCGAACGGCGGAAAGTGCGAACTCAGACCTCGAAGCCGTCTTCAGCCAGCAGTCCAAGACCCGGGTAGTCTCTTTAGAAATTTCTGAGGACGAACAAGTTCAGACATGTACCAGGCAAGGGGATGTGCTCCAGCCTACCGGTCTTACGGGCGGCCAGCAGATTTCGGCCGTTATCGCACACCACCTGCCTGCACAAGGTTGCATGGCACCCAGCCAGCGCTCGGGCTCTTGCTTAGGAGCCGTCCATAGCTCCTGACTCTGTTGTGGACGGTCTCCAGCAGATTAATTTCAACACGGCCTTGGTGTCTCTGGGCACGTGATGCCACCAGAGACCTTGGGGGAAAGAGCCCATGCACATCCCTGCGGATTTTGAAGAGCGTGCGCCGAGCCTGAGAGCCACCGTCCACCCCCAGAGACATCCACCCAGCTCAGCACGGGGGGGGGGGGGCACCCACCCAGTGAGCTGTCACAGAAGATATAGCGGCCTTGGCCGTGCTTACTAGTCCATTGTCGGTGGTGGAGGATGGACATTTTCCGGAACACAGATGCAGACAATGCCCGCTTGAAATTTTTAGATACCGTGCTGGCCAGGGTCAGGGATGATATTCTGGCAAAGAAATGCCTGCTCGGCATCTGGTATTGTTGCAGGCGAGGGCCATGACGTGGCGGAACCCATCTGTGTCCACCAGATGGAAAGGCAACATTTCACAAGGCCAAAAGCCTGGCATGCCGACATTCAGGCCTTTGGCCATTGGATTGTTTGGGTAAAGTGTTTTCTTCTGCCTCCAAACACTGGAAGACTGAAGGCTGGCTGCTAGACTGGCCGCTGTAAAGGGTGCCAGGTCGTCAAACTGGCAGAAGGAGAAGGGTAGGATGGGTTCTCTGGTGTGCTGTTGGTACTCGGCAACGTGGAGGCCTTGAAGCGATGCTGATCCCCAGTGATCATGACTCTGAGAGACATGGGCAGCTGAGGAACGCTTGGTGGAGGGCGGCGGAGGAGGAGGCGGAGAGCAAAGGTTGAGGACAGAGGTTGGAGGCCCGGCGTTTGGTCAGGGCCTTTTTTGCCAAGTGTTTTCCCCTCCATTTCAACTCATGCATTTGCAGCATGTGACTAGACATGTGTTGGTGGTTAACCACTATAAGTTCATGCTCTACTTATGCCGTTTACGGCAAAGGCTGCATATGACATCGCTGGTGAATCAGAGGCTGCTCAGAAGAAGGCCCAGGCTTGAGAAGGTCCTTGACCTTTTTGACGCAAAAGCTAGGATCGGGGTTTGCGCTGACCGTGGCTGGCGGAATCATATCAGCGGACATCGCGACCGCCACTCCCTTTGTGGCGGGACCCTATGACACTACCCTCTGTCTTCTCCTCGTCCACTGAAGAAGCGCTCGCAAGCAACTTCTGCGGAAATACAAGGATGGATCCGCAATGTCGTCATCATCATCATCATCATACACAGGTTACTTGGTCGTCCTGACGTTCTGCATCAAAGTTGCGGCTAAAAGGCAGAGGGGCACTGCAAGGCTTATCTGACCGCCTCGGGAATTTTTGCCGATTGACCGCCTTACCTTCACCTCCTCAGATGGCATCAGTAACTGGTCCGTCAGAGCAAGACTAAATCATCCGACTTGATCTTTTTAACAGTGCCATCTGAACCCAACCGCATTTTTGTCATCAAAGAGGGTCTTCAGTCAATGGATTATCCACAGTGGTGGGTACAACGAGTTTGAACATTGGGCTGCTTCATGTTGGACGATTCTGATGATGCTGATGACGACATTTGTGGGCCGTGCCTGCGCGGACGAGGAGGTAAGACTGCTAGATGCAGGTTGCATTAACCACTGAAGACAGATTGGCGACGATGTTCGTACTTAGATTCACAGGCCCCTGACCCCGCGATTGACAGGCCCTGATGTCCTGCACTGACGATCCTCTGGCATGCGAGTTGTCGCCAGCATAGGAAGGAGCCCTTCTCTCGACCTCTACCTCCATGTGCTACCCCCCTCTTTGCTCGCTTACTCACCTGCATTCGCTCCATTGTTCAGAATATAAAAATTTTGAGAGGTATGGAATAGTTGTTGGTAAGACTCTTATTAACAAGACGGCAAATCACAGCTATTCTCAAATTCTGCCTCAAATCAAAACCAAAAATGCTGATTCAAAATTTAACTGTCAAGTGTCTTCAAACAAAATCTGGAACTTGGGGCAAAAGTCCAAAAAACATGTATCTGTTATGTTTATGGTAATAATAAACCGTATTTTTTTGCACCTTATCAATTCACCAGTGGTGAATAAAGAATTGCAGTTTTAATGATTTACGTAGATGCTGCGTCAATGAAACAATGCCTGGTGTGCAAAAGTCAAAAAAACACGTAACGAATGCATTATGTTTTGATAAAATAAACGGAATTTATTGCACTTTCAATTCACCTGTGTGGTGAATATGGAATGCTGGTTTTAAGATTTACGCAGATGCTGCGTCAATGAACAGTTGCAGGTGCGTCAAAAGTTCCAAGAAAACACGTAACTGTTAATGTTTTGAATAATAAACGGTATTTTTTGCAATCTTTCAATTCACCTTTGGTTAATATAGAATTGCTGTTTAAGATTTACGTAGATGCTGCGTCAATGAACAGTGCAGGGTGCACAAAAGTCAAAAAACATTAACAGTTATGTTTTGATATAATAGGGGTATTGTATATTGCACCTTCAATTCACCTGTGGTGAATATAAATTGCTGTTTTAAGATTTACTTAGATGCTGCGTCAATCGAAACTGTGCCTGGGTGCGCAAAAGTTGCAAGAAACACGTAACTGTTTGTTTTGTATAATAAACGGGTAATTTTTTTGCACCTTATCATTGCACCTGTGAGTGAATATAGAATTTCTGTTTTAAGATTTCACGTATATTGCTGCGTCAAAGAACATCTGCTGGGGGTGCGCAAAGTCAAAAAACACGTAACTGTTTTGTTTTGATATAAAAAACTGTATTTTTTTGCACCTTCAATTCACCTGAGGGTGAATATAAGAATTTGCTGTTTTAAGATTACGAGGTGCCTACTTCAATGAACCGTGCTGGGTGCGCAAAAGTCCAAAAAACACGTAACTGTTATGTTTTGATATAATAAACGGTATTTTTTGCACCATTCAATTTCACTGGGTGAAAATAGAAATGCTGTTTAAGATTTTACGTAGATGCTGCGTCAATCAACAGTGCTTGGTGCGTAAAAGTCAAAAAACACTAAACAGTTATGTTTTTGAAAAAGTAAACGGAAATTTTTTGCACCTACAATTCACCTTTTGAGAGATTAAAGAATTGCTGGTTTTAGAGAATTTACGTAGATGCAGCGTCAATGAACAGTGCTGTTGCGCAAACGTCAAAAAACACGTAACTGTGTATGTTTACGTGACGATACACGGTAATTTTTTGGCAACAAACAACCTGTGCTGACTACAAGAATTGCTGGATATGAATTAAAAGATGCAAGTGGATAATCAACATGTCACCGGTGGTAATGGGTAAAATATGAACACCTATCTGAAATTGAATACTGATAATAAAAGTGGAGTTTTTTGCAGCTACAAGAGACCTGCAGTTACTAGAAATTGAAGGTTTATATCCAATATAAGTCAGGCTGCTCCATATCCAGGAAATAATTCAATAGCAAAACTGTTAAATAAATAAAGATATTCCACTACCATGTCTACACTAAGTCATTGGTGAACTTTATCCAGTGTTTCTTTAAGATAGACCATGTCTGTGATCGCCCGCGGGCCCCCCTCCCCCCTCTCCCCCCGCCGTGAATTACAGCGGTAGATGCTGCTTAAAAATTCTCTGACTAACTACATAAAATCTTCAAATCTCTAATCAAACTAAATTGGGAAGGATCACAGCTAAAAGTAGAGGTTTCTCTGTGCATAAAATAGACTAATTTCGCT
This sequence comes from Phyllomedusa bahiana, assembly GCA_025379985.1. Classification (NCBI taxonomy): domain Eukaryota; kingdom Metazoa; phylum Chordata; class Amphibia; order Anura; family Hylidae; genus Phyllomedusa; species Phyllomedusa bahiana. The sequence goes on from JAODAL010037546.1 coordinate 38,305, forward strand.
GAGCTGGTTTGGCCCAGCATAGGCGCAGAGGGACCTAACCCCTATGAGACCGCAGAGAGACACTGAGTGCCGGAAACAGGAAACGTCTGTATCTATGTAACAACCAGGTCATGTGATTTTTTTCCAAGCCAATCGCAACCATACACATCCATGTCCATACGTCGCCCACACATCTCCCCTGCTCTATCTGTAATCTCATTTTGCTGGCTCGCCAAAATTACAGAAGTGCCGAAAAAGCGCGATCCTTAATAGAAGATTCAACAGATTTTAACGCTTAATATCGCATGAATCTAGAAATTTCGATCACCATAAAAAACATGCCGATTTCAACTTTGTCGATAAAAATCGCTCAACACTATTTATAAGCACTGTTTCCCATGTGAAATAATGTAAATGTATTTAATTGTTTCTACCACTTTCTGGCTGATCATTGCCTCTGAAACACTATCATCAGCTGTTTTTCATGTATCCAAGCTCATAATAACATCTTCCTCTCCTCCATAACTGGATCCGGGTTTTACTCTTTTATTTCTTACACTACATCAGCTGCATTAATGGCCTCTTTATATTTAAATATTGTCAATATTGTTATTTTTTATGCCATACTGGGGTTAATTCAAAAAACACGATGCCTCCTCACCTTGGGCAAAATGTTAATTTAATTGTTTTTATACGTTTTCCCTTTTTCCATTAGTATTAGCGTCACCAGGAGCGCCACTGTCCCCGGCTCCATCTCACATGCTCGTGTTTGTGTCACTCGTCCCGACTGGCATTCACCTCTCCCCGCTCCTTCCCCACTCCCTTGCTCTGCTTATGGTCAGCGCACGCTTACCAATTCACTGCTGATTACTAGAGATGAGCGAGCAGTAAAAAGTTCTAATTCGTTAGAACCTCAAACTTTGTGGCTCGTTTCGGGGGTTTTTAAAAAAAATCAACCCCCCAAATAAAAAAAAGGGAGAAGATTTTTAGTTTAATTGTTTAGTTAATTTTTAACCTATACAAGTGGGGTGAGGGAAACAAAAAATAAAAGAAAAAGGATACTAAAAAAAATTGGGTTAAAGGGGGTTTGGGGGGGGGGGGGGGGGGGGGGGGGGTGGGGGGGGGGGGTAAAAAAAAAAATGGATTAAAATCCCAAATTTTTTCAATTTTCCAAAAAAAAAAGTTAAAAATGGGCGTGATGGGGGTTTCAAAGGGAAACCCCGGCCCCCCGGGGGGCAAAACCCCCTTACACAAAAGGGGTTTTAGAAGTGTGTTTTAAAAAAAACCAAAATTTCAAAATTAATTTTGGGGATATTTTATTAACTCCCGCCTTTTGTTAAATCATAACGTATTTAATTACTTATTTACCGAAAAAGTCACTAAAAAAACAGCTTGGGGTGGAAAGTGGCCCGCTAAAAACTCCCCTTAATGCTTTGGGAAAGGGAAAAAACAAAACAAAACAGTCCCAAGAAAAAGGGAGGGAAAAAGGCCCCAAAGGCAAATAAAGGGGAAAAAAAAACATGGGAGGATTTTGGTTTCCCAAATCTCCCCTTGGAGGCCCCCTCAGAAAAAGGTTGGGGGGCCCAAAAAAAAGAAAGCCGAGGAAAAAAAAAAAAGGGGGGGGCTGAAATAGCTTTATTACTAAAAATTTTTTTTTTAAAATTCTTTCAAAATTCTAAAAAATTTTTTTTGAAAAAAGTTTTTCCCTCTGTTTCGTTTAGGGGCCCCCGGCTTTTATGGCCCTTTCCCCCCATTTCAGTTTTTTGTCTTTCAGTTTGGTTTTTTCTTAATTTCCGGGTTTTTTTCAATTGCTTTGACAAAATGCCCGATGTCTGTCCACTTTTGCAGCCAGATTAGGTTTTTTTTCCCCCGACCCTTTTGTGATAAGGGTTTTTCCCGTCCCTTTAAAACCTTTGCCCCCCCCGGGCACCAGATCACACAGGGGGGGAAAAAAAACCAAAACCCCAAAACC